>PVKN010000063.1:25581-124924 GCA_004027915.1 Capromys pilorides | reverse complement strand
TGTGTGTATTTAACTTCTTTGTATTTCTTGCACTGTATATATTTCAGTGCAGTGGTATTTGGTGTATTTGTGCTAGTTTTATTTTCTTGATTTTATCTTTCTCACATACATGAGATATCTTTGTTTTATTGAATAGTTTTGCCTTGCATTCTGTTCATCTCATGTTGATATTTCTATTCTTGTTTTGTTTCATCTGTTTTCTTTGTGTATCATTGCCTATACATTTATGCCAGTGTCATTTAATTTCTGTATCATTTTGCATTGTAAGTCTCTTTTGGATAAAAATGTGAGAAACATTATCTTTAATTTTAGTAATGATGGAATCCATTTGTATTTGTTCTGCCACTGATTGTTGTGACCACTTATTCTAGCCACCAAATGAGTATTTTTGCTGGTTTGGTTATGAAGTTTTGTTATTTCCATTTCTATTCCTGATTTATGCTAGAGGGATTGCTTTCTGTAGTCCTTTTAATTTCTTAAGCAGTTTGGGAAGGTCACATCCTACCACTGTAATCACCATTCCACTGTCTTGTTTCACAGCACAGGGAGGTTGCATTTTATTTACATATACCTTATAAATATCAAAAATCAAATAATAAATGTGATTTTCACAGCCTGGCTCACATTAGCAGAGACTTCGCGCATACCATGTTGCTTTAGCCTTTATCATTTTAGGTGTATACACCCACCAAGTTTTTAGAAATAACCTGGAATCTCATCTAATTTATCAAGCCAGTATTAACAGCTATATTCAATTTTAAGGAGCCTTTTTGTTTTTTTCTGGGACCAGTGTCTGAACTCTTGATCTTACACTTGCCAGGCAGGCACTTGTGCCATGGAGCTATCTTCCCAGCTCAGTTTTAAAATTATTTAGGTTTTTGTGTTTTGTGTATGGCTAGGATACATTTTTTTTTTTTTTTTGGATCAGGACTTGAACTCAGGACCTTGCACTTGCCAGACAGGTGCTGTGCCACTGAGCTATCTCCCCAGCCCTCTAGAATACATTTTTAGATAACATTCAGTGTAGAAGGATAATATGGACTCTTGACTCTCTGAAAATGTTTTTCCCTTTATATGTGAACAATAGTGAGCTTGCTTTTCTTTTCTTTTATGAGTAATGTTTCTCCTTTTCCCTGGAATCATTTGATTTTTTTTCCCTTATCTTTGGAGTTTAAAAATATCTCTAATATTGAAAAAATTTCTTCTCTGAAGCACTGGGGAGATATCTCAGCGGCATAAGTGCCTGCTTGGCAAGCGTAAGGTCCTGAGTTCAATCCTTAGTACTGAGAAAAAAAGAATTAAAAATTTCTTCTTTGTATACTTTATAAAAATTATTCGAGTAATACATTAGTATGTTCTTTAGGATTCAAAAATACTATCAAGAAATTTTTGTATAGAATATTTTAAAAGTTCTACAAGTAATACATGAATGTCCACTTTGCTCAGAATTTAAACAACACAAACAAAAGTGAAAGTTTTTCTGATGACTCTCAGCCCCAAATCCATAGCCAGATGTGACCTCTCTCAGGAGCTTGGAAGAGTTTCTTGGCTATATCTAGACATATGTGTGTACACAGAAGTCTTCTAAAATTTTTTCTTGGAACTGGTCACTGTGACTCGTGCCTCTGGTCCCAGATTACTTGGGAGGCTGAGGTAGGAAGATCACTGTGCCTAGGAATTCAAGACTGGCCTGGGCAACGTAGGGGGATCCTGCCCCCTCAGAAAGTGGTCGGGGGATGCAGCTTGGCAGTGTAGCATGTTTAGTGTGCACACGGTCCTGGGTCCTAGCTCTACTACCAAAACAGAAACTACAACCAAAAAAAGAAAGAAAGAAAGAAGAAGAAAAAATTTATTTCATTCTTTGTAATAGAAAAGTGGGAAATGTTGATATTTTTAAATGCAATGATCTTTCTCCTGATTGATTTTCAGTTTGTTCCCTTCATTACCTGCTTCTCTTTTGTTAAAATAACTGAATTTGTGAGAATTGCATTTGCGAATTCAGTTGGGTGTGTTTATCAATTTCTCCACTTTATCTTTATTTCTGTTTTTGTTTTATGTATCCTCCTTTCTCTTCATAGTCATGTTTGTAGCTCTTTTTCCCTTAAAATGTTTAACTTGGGGCTGGAGAGATAGCTCCGTGGTGCAAGTGCCTGCCTGACAAGTGCAAGGTTGTGAGTTTGAACCCCGGTCTCTCTCTCTCTCTCTCTCTCTCTCTCTCTCTCTCTCTCTCTCTCTCACACACACACACACACACACACACACAAATAATAATAATGCTTAACTTATTCTCATTTTTTTCTCCTAGTGACAGTGCTTAGGGCTATGATTTTTGGCTATATCTGATAGGTTCCCACATGTATAATGGTTCTGTTTTGTTATTTTCTAAGTAAGTTTGAAGTTATAGTTTTCAGTCTTTAGTCAGTCAGAACATATTTTACATTCTAAGTGTCTGAGTTTTTAAAAAATGTATTCCTTTGTTATTCTTCTGCAGGTTCTTTTCAGTGATCTCTGCAATTCTGTCATTTAGGATTCATTGAAGCTTTCTTTGTAGCACAGCATATAATTATATCAGCTAGGAATAAGAGCACATGCACATAACAAAAAATCCAAAATGACAGGCTAAACAAAATAGTTTATCTTTCTTTCACATCAGGTTCAGTGATAGGCAGAATCCCCACAGTGTCACCAACCTTATATTTTCTTACATCCCCCTTTCTCAGCACAGGTTTCTAGTGTAAAAGTCACCCCATAGACTGGTCTAGCTGCTGGAGTTCCAGTCATCACATTTGTATTCCAGGGAGGATAAAGACAAGAGGAGTAAAAGGCTGACTCTCCCAACTAAGTCAGCTTTCTTTAAGACAGTTTCTTGGAAGTTCCACATAACAGTTCTGCTTACATTTCATGGTGAACTTAGCTGGTAAATAGCTGAACATTATAGCAATTTTAGTGAGGAAGAAGAGGAAAATGGTTAACAGATGAGCAAACGAGAGTCTGCTATAATAATTTAAATCCCATCAACACATGAAAAGAAGAGATCTAGCACTAGGCAGTGTCACCTCCTGCCAAAACAGGGACCTGAGTGAGCTGACAATGGCGAATGCCTGTGTGACTGGTCTCCCTGCAAGAGCCAAGGAGACTTGCAGAGCTCAGGTTGCCTTAGCCAGGATGACCAGGCTGATCCCAGAGAGGCAGCACCTAGGCATCTTGAGTTCTTCCCCACACCTCCCCATTCTCTCCTGCCAAATCCAAGACAATGGGCATTGCAAGGTCACGGCTGCCCTGAAGGTGCCAAATCTCATAGCTGCTGCCCCCCTCCACTGCTGTTGGGGTTTTCCTGCAAAAGCAGATGCTGTGCCTGTCCCTGAGGATGAGTCCTCGGCCTGGAGTGCACCTACCATGGAGCAAATGAGTGAATGTGCACCGCAAGAGCATGGACGCCCAGCCTGGATGGTCGCTTGATGAGGACAAGCAGGCAGCCTGACCCAGCACTCCTGGCAGGCCTCCCACAGCAGCCAGCACCAAAATGACAGTGCTCACTGTCTCCGCTTCCTGGCCCAAGGGGGAGCAGCCGGCTGAGACTGGCCCTCAGGAGCCTTGAATGTGGAAACCTCTGATTTTTATCCAGGCCCTTTGGCATGGTCAGGAGGTAGGGCTGTTGGCCCTGTTTCTTGTCCTGCCCTGCCACCCCAGCCACGTGGCACCTGTGTTCTGGCACTGCCACCCCAGGTATAGCACACACTAACTTCATCAGCCCCTCTAAGCCCCTGCGGATGTCTGGTGCAGCGTATCCCCACAAATACCAGGTCTGCAGGGAGAGAAGGTTCCAGTCCGCACCTTAGGAAGGCCCTGGTCAGACAGCGTGGGTAGAAAATAGATGCATGCAGAAGCCACTAAAAATGCTTACCGAAATAGAAATGAGGGTGCCGGCGAATGTGCTAGGGATGGGGCCCCAAGTGCTGAAGGGAAGGGGCGGGCAAGGCTGGCAGGTACCTGCACTGAAAGCTTCTGGAAGCAGCATCCACACTGCCTTCTGCCCAGGCAGTGGCCCTGGCTCGACCCCTGTGCTGGGCCAGCCTCACCAAGAGCAGCCCCGCCTGTACTCCGCACCCCAGAGCTCGGGAGAAATGAGCTGGTTCCCTCCCAGGGGCCGCTGCCAGTTTAGTCAGCAGATTTCACAGATCCACTGGCACCCATGTAGCGTCTTATTTTAAGCTTAACATTTAAAGATGGGAACTTTTCCCCCTTTGGTGTGCGGCAAAAAGATCCCAATTTATACACAAGCAGGGCAGCTAAGCCCATGCATCAAGGCCGTTCAGAGGTTTCTGTGCTTTCCAGTGCCCTTTCTTTGGGAACCTCCCAGAAGAGCTGCACCACCATGGCCACTTTTTACAACTGCACCGTGGCTCCCAGGTATTGACTAAGACCCGTGTAGCACTGTCCTTTGTGCACATGTGGTGCCAAGCAGAGTCAGGCCGCCTTGGCCCCAAGGTCTGGCCCTCATCCTGCCCTTTCACCAGCCCCTTGCATCCTGCACCCTGGGCCATTGCAAGGTCAGACATCTGACCCCTGAGTTTTAAGGGTTCTGGATGTGATGGGAAGAGAGTTCAGTGCTAGGAGAAGGCTTACAAGAGTAAGCCTTGGTAGTGGTCTAATGAAGCTAGAATTGATCAGTCAGGAAGGGACATTTATTTGACACACAATGTTTTCTTTAATTTTTTAAAAAAATCATTTATTTGTTTATTCAGTTATTTATTTGGTACAGGGTTTCACTATGCAGCATGGACTCGTAGTTATCCTGTCTCAGTGTCCCCAGTGCTGGGATTACAGGTGTGTGCCACCATGCCCAGTTTTGGTGGTTTGCACAGGGGCATGGCATGCAGTATCAGGGATCAAACCTGGGTCTTTGGGCTTGCCAGGAAAGCATTGAGACCACCGAGCTACCTCTCCAGCCCTATGCAAGAAATTTTCTTTAGCTGGCTGGGATCCTTTAAATAGCAACATACTTAATGCACTGAGGTGTTGCTTCCCAGGCCATTAGCCACAAAAATCAGGAAGGAGAAGAAAGTTGGCAAATTGTTGCATACCAGGCTTATCAAAGGAGAAGTTTCCAAATTGAATGAGGTCAGGGGAGGAAAAAGGGACCTGGGTAAAGTGGTCTTGCCCACGTGACATGGCCAGATGCTCTCAGGAAAGACACCAACAGGAGTGGAACAATGCAATGAATGCCAAGAAAAAAGCACTAATCTCTGTGTGTGTGTGTGTGTGTGTGTGTGTGTGTGTGTGTGTGTGTGTGTGTACAGGAAGCTATCGAACAGGTGACAAGGACCCTCAGCTGGAGGCTAGGAAGGCTAGGGAGGCTTCCTGGAAACAGGGACAACTAAGCTGAAACCTGCAGGGCGAGGGAGGAGGGTCAGACAAACAGGAGATGGGTGAAGGTGAGAGGGACAGTAGTTCCTGCCATTTTCTTGGCTAGCAAGATGATTGTGTATCCCGCAGTCTTCCCCTGGTGTACATTTTACCACCATGTTGTCTTCACACACCCCGTTTCCTCTCCAGATTTCCCACACTTTGAGCAATTGTTCTACATATTACTTGAGTCTGCTGTGTGTGGGAGGTGGCCGAGTGGATGGGGCTTCTCAGATGCCGTGGCACATGGAGTTGTGATTTGTGACTGAGCAAGTGGTCTTATTCCCCATCCTCACCTGAACTGTTCGCGTCTCTCTTCTGGGCAAGTAGGCTGGGGTGTTGGTGGTGTCATCCTCCCTATTAGGACTCCTGGGGCAGGGGGCATGGGCTGAAGATGGGGCTTTCCTTATGAGCTCACGTCCAGATGGAAGAGCCTGGTCCCCTTCCTCATTCTGTGCTGAGCATAGTCTTCCGTACCAACTGTGGCTGATGAGTGTGGCTGCTCAAGGGCCAGTGGTGCTGGTGGAGACAGTGCAAGCTGCCTTTGCTGCAATACAGAATTATGGTCTAAGGACAGCAGAGTCACTCTTTCTCTGTGGCATGATGCACCCAGCAGCCACCTCGCCACAGGGACGTCTGTAAGCACTCACCATTAGGGTATTGTGGTTGGCTAGGGCTGGCCCTCTCCAGGTGAGGTTGAAAGCAGTTCTGCTCTGCCTAGCCTAAGTGTGAGTTGGGCTGACCCACAGATCCAGCTGGCCTCTACTCCTTTCAACATTCTTGGACTAGAAGACCAGTCAGGGATATGTGCTTGTGACAGTGTTAGACACACAGGAGGGCTTTAGCACCATCTGATGCCACTGAGGCCTGGGCTTGGCAAGGGCTCACTGCCCTTCTCCCACATTGTCACTGCCAGAGCCAGAGAGATGGCTTTGTGAGCCAGGGGATATACTCCTTGCAGGAGGATGCTGTGGCACAGATAAAGATCTAGGGAGCCGGAAGAATCAGTATCATCTCCACCCCAGCTGGGGCCAGCACCCCTTGCAGCTAGCAATGTCATGAGAGGAGTGAGAAGGTGGGCAACGTGGTCACAGTCACAGCCCAGCAGAGATCTGATCACTGGCCAAGGAGAATTTAATATTTCTAATAATGAATTGGTAGCTTGGTCGTGAGCCCTGTCCTGTGCCAGTTTCTCTGGGGGAGATGAACCCCGATTCTATTTTCAGAAGCCACAGTTCTTAGAGAGGTAATACTCTCTCAAAGGTGGCCAATTGTGTAATGCAGGTTGCAGGGTTCAGAGAAAGAGGAGTCAGCAAGGGCTGGGAAAAAGCTAGACGGGGAGAGGAGCGACACTACCAGCGACATCCAGGAGCACATGCTGCATGCCAGGTTCTTCCATGTCTTTCTTCCTCTCCTGACTGTTCGAGATGTGCCAAGATTGTGCCCAATTTAACAGATGAAGAGACAGAGGCGTGAGCTCAGGTAACTTGCCTGTGGTCAACACTGGCACCAGCACTGGACAGCCAAAGTCAGAGTGTTAATCACTAGGGTCCACAGCCAGACACCTGAGGGGAAAGAGAGCTCAAAGATAGAGGCAGATGTGCCGAGAGGCCAGCCACCAGGGGACTGGAGCTGCCAAGGGGACCCCAGCCATGGTACGAACTATAAATGGGAGCAAAGATAGGATGTGCGATTTGGCCAAGGTCCTGCAGCAAGATTGGTGGAGGCTGGGAGAAATCCTGGCATTGGTTCCTGTTCTCTTGCCTTCCACTTTCCTTGGTACCGGCAGGTTCTGGGCGCTCTCCACCGTCTGCGCGGCCACGCCTGCCGCGCTTCCCTCTTGGAAGAGGTGCGATCCACTGGCGTTGGAGCTGGGTGGACTGGCTCCCTTTCTATCCATCTCTTTCTTCTTTTCCCCTGCCATGTTCTGGAAAGGGCAGCGGGAGGGAATGTGGGCAGGTTGCACCAGAGATATACATCTGAGAGCTGAAGGGAACATTTATTTTTAATGTAGACTTAAAAAGAAAAAAGGAAGTTATAAAATATCTGCTCTTGCTCCTGGGATTGTGCAGATGGTGCTGCATTTTGCCTAATAGGGAGCGGGGCTGGCATTGCATCTGCTGGTCCCCACACGGCTATATAGACCTGCTAGGCAGCATTCCTGCCCCCAGCCCCAGGCCCAGTGGCTTCCTGGGGTCTGTTTGGTGACACAACTTGCCATGCAGTTTCTTCTAAGCTTACCTCTCCAGACAGCCTTCTGCTGATTTCCCAGACCTCCTCAGTCCTGTCCTTGTCCTCAGTCAGGACCATCACTGTTCCTGTGTCTCTTACGCGCGCGCGCGCGCACACACACACACACACACACACACACACACACACACACACACACACACCCCAAAGCTCAACTCTACCTCCTCCTTCAGTAGATTATGTGAGCACGCTGACCTGCTTTTCCAGGGCCCCTATTTGGATGTTAGATTGACTGAAACTTCGCACAGCTATGTCTCATCAACCCATCTTGCCATTTTTCAGGGTATATGAAGGACCTTCTCACATCCTTCCTTATTTGGTCTTTGTGTCGGTTGTGGTTTGGGACCACGATCCCTCTTCCCCTGCTGTGCACTGGGGTGATGGGACAGAGACAATGCTCCATAGACAGCTGAGGTGCTGACTGAGCCCCTCTTCCTTTGTGCTCAGGGTGAGATGGAGAAGAGGTATCCTAACGTCCGAATGGGGCGGCATAGCCAGGGGTCAGGACACCTGACTCTTCCTCTAGTTTGTTATAAGGATGGGAGGATCACTGAATTTCTCTGAGTCTTAGTGCGCCCATTTGCAAAATTCAGAAGGTAATCTCTATTTTTTCTGACCCCCCCCAGAGTTATGATGAGGGGGTAATGTGTGGGAAAATGCTCGGCAAAAATCAATCTCTTCAAGAAACATGAGGTGTGTTATCCTCAAAGGTGCCACATGGACACCAGGCTTGTGTTAGGACAGGAGGTAGGGATAGGAGATGGGTGGGAGTGGTCCAAGAAGGTGAAGAGTTCATGGTCACAGAGCTGTGTGCTGTGTGTGTGTGTGTGTGTGTGTGTGTGTGTGTGTGTATGTGTAAATATAAGCTGGGTACTAGTGCAGTTTAGAGTTCTTAATTTTTCTGGGAAACATAATACTTTTTAAAACTCATGCCACAAATAAAGCAAAATAAAGTGAAAATGAGACATAAAGACACCTCAGAAGGGAAGATAGGATGAAACCAAGAGTGAGCTCTGGGCCCAGAAAATGTCCTGTGCGGGTCTCTGTACCCTTAACAGCTGTGGTGGTGGACAGTGGCCCAGGTCTGATGGTCAGTGCAAGAAGAGCTGTAGGAAGGTGGTCCAGGGTCTGTAAACCTGTTGCTCCAAAGTGTAATTTCTGACTTGAGACCAGAGAAAGTTCCCCTCGAGAAGATTCATGAAGACCCTGTTATACAGCAAGCAGCCCTTTGAGATGTGTTGTGTAGGGGCCAGCGAGATGGCTCAGCCATCTAAAGCTCCTGCTTAGGCAAGCTTAGGCAACCACAGGGTCCACAGTTCGATCCCCAGCACCACGTGTTGCATTAGCCCCACTCCCAGGATAGGCTGAGCTGGCCATAACATAAAAAAATAAATAAAGTTTTGGGTTTTTTAAAAAAAGATGTCTTGTGTACATGTATCAATTCTCCACAACACATGTGATCATTGAGTATTGCAAGCATGTACTAATAGAAATTCAAAACAGTTTTCACTAAGGAGTGAAATGGGGGCAGGGCCAATGAGCAGTGTCCTGGTGAATGGTTGTGTGGAAAATGCAGGAAGTTTCCTGGGCAGTATCATATGATGTCCCTGGTGACCTGAGACACTTGAGGGATGAGGTGTACATGCTGGGTGATGAAACAGCTGCAGAAGCTATAGATTTACAGGAGGGGATGATAGGTGCCACACTAAACAGTGGGTGGCAGGGATTGCCCTGTGCTTTCTGGGGTAGTCAGATATGCATCTACACACACACACACACACACACACACACACACACACACACACACACAGAAACACGCACACCCTTTAGGCACAGGCTTTTCTCTCTCCTGGCCCTGAGTGGGAGGAGCACCCGGGTCCTGGGCGACTTCTCTCCCCCATCACAATGAGGCTCTCTCTATTGACTTCACATGTTCTCCACAGAACCTGAGAACAGAATTTTAAACAGAGGTGAGACCTCCGAGGTCAAACCCTTCATTCAGAGTGTAGGAAGCTAGAACCCCAAAGGAAATTGTCTTCTATCAGAGGCCACAAGAATGGAGCTGAAGCTGAGTCCTAAAGTCCCCCTGATTTTCAGTCCAGTTCCCTAAGCTGCCACTACAAAGACAAACTGAACAGAAATCTTATTCTAAAAGAAAAAAAATTCACAAGAGAGCTCCTCATTGGCGCTACAAAATGGCTTTACATTATATAATTTTATTCAAACTGATATGGGCCAATAAATATGTGTGTGTTTGCTGTCTTAAAACATTTTAATGTTTAAAACATGATTTACTAATGCTGCTGAAGATGTCTAGAATTTGATTTACTGTGTAGTATTGAATGTTTATACTTATTCCTTACAGAGATTCTTGCCAAAGAGCCATTTTATCTATAGGAATAATAAATAAGTCAATATGTGGATGGTTGTGCATATTTTTTTCCATATGCAGTGGTACTTGGTAGATGTTATTTTGCACATTAACGCTTAAAAGGTAATCTTGAGGGACATGCATGGACCCCTGAAGTCCAAGGAATGGCCACTGTCGAGATCACAGCGAGTCTTGACCTAAGTCAAAAGAGCAGTGAGTGAGGCTGGCTCTCAGGTGCTACTTGGGAGTGACAGATCCGCACTGGTGTGCCCATACTTAGCCTGACACATGTATCTGCTCATTTATTCATTCACTCAGCAGCCATTTATTCGAAACCTATTTCCATTCAGTAGGTTAAACATAGCTTAAGGTATCATTTCACTAAGATTCCAAGATAACAGAGTCCCCCAAATTCTATTTATAAATCACTTAAAGCATGTGAAATAATAATTCTTTCATACCCATTAAAATTCTCCTGGATGGCTAGGGCACAAGGCTCAGATCACCTGCATAAACATGGAGGAGTTCCTTTGTTTGTGAGTTTATTTTTATTGGCTCCTCTAAATTATGGAAAGAAAGTCTATCCCCTGCTACTAAGAAAAAAAAAAAAAAAAAAAAAGAAATACTTAAGGAGAATGTGAGAAAGTAACCTGTGATGCACTCCAGAAAAATCCACAGTGAAGAACGAGTCAGGCCACACTGCAGACTTCTGCATGCGTGGATCGACATATGTATGTGTGTTTGTGTCTATGGCTATATATGAGGTTTTTTTGTACATAAACAGAATTAGGCTATAATATAATCCTGCATCTTGATTGTTTTCTTTACGCTATCTCTCCATGGAAATGGGTTTGTACGGATTCACAGCTATCTATTTTTTCTGTGCAGAAGCGTGGAATATTTCTTTTGCCATCTTCAGCCTTGTTCCTCTCTTGGTCTCCTAGGTTGTGGGTCTTCTCTTGCCCAACCAAACTCTGGCATCCACTGTCTTCTGGCAGGTAAGGGTTTCCATAAGCAGAAGGCTCCCCAAGGAGGGATCCAGGTAAATGACAGTTGGGAACTTCCTGCCTGCCTCAGAGTCTCCTGCTCTATTCTGGCGCCTGCTCCAGCCCAGACACCACTGGAGAAAACACCAAGACATTGGCCTAGCTGAATAGGCTTCTAGCAGTCTGGTGTAGCGTGGACCATTAGGTCATTCTAACCTTTGGATGGAGATGATGAAGGAATGGGTGCCTTGCCTGGAGCATGATGGCTTGTTGGTGGCAGTCCACTTTGTCTCTTGATTGTGTGTCTGGTGGCCAGTAATCTGAGGTCTACAGCCTCATTTTGACATCAGTCCACCCAAGTCTGTAGGTGAAGATGAAGCCACTCCTATCCCAGGGTAACGAAGTATGTCACAGGTGATTGTCCTCTGAGATGAGAACGGTGCAGCTGTAGCTCCCTGAAATGGCTGAGGATGACTCTTCGTGTCTTTGTAGAGGAAGGAGATGGAAAGAAAATCTGTCTTTTTGGATAAAATATTAGAAAAGCTTCCTTTTATAAAGTTACTATATATCTTATGCCTGGGCATTGATGAGGTGCTCACCTGAGAGTTTGGAAAAAAGGGTAGGGCTGTCAACTACTCTACTTCTGTCCAACAAGCACTACAGTGAGGGTGATATGGTAGAGGTGCTGGGGCAGTAGATGCCACTGGGCTGGGCTGGCTCCTGCTGTAATTGGGCAGGAAATGAGGAGTTTTCTGAGACTCAATACTTCCACTGCTAATGGTGGTATAGCCCTGAGCAGACTGGGTCAGTTGGGCGTGCTAACCAGTGTGGTGGAGCTGGAGACTATCTTGTGTGTTTCTGGGGACATGTGGCCTTCCAGGGATGTAACCACACCTACCCTGATATCTTCTGTCCTTGCTGCCTTTCAGTGGCTGAACCAGAGCCACAATGCCTGTGTCAACTATGCAAACCGCAATGCTACCAAGGTGAGTATCACTGCCCTCCACCTAGGGTGGGTCCAGACTGGGGAAACCCACTGCCCCTACATTGTGACATGTGGCTGTCACTGGTGTCAGCACTGCCTTCCTATAGGACCTTATTTATACTGCCAGCTCTTCTGGGCAGGACAACAGAACCAGCTTGTCTGGCTAGAGCCAACTGGAGCCTGCAGGCAGGGCCCGCCTGCTGAGGGGGGCACTGTTGGTGAGAGGTGAAGAGAGCCTTTAAAGAAGGGTGTTGGGTGAGTCATGCAAGGGAGAATTCTTCTGGCTTAGAATTCTCACTGGGCAGCTCTTAAACTCAGCTTGTGGACTGAGATGGTACAAGCACCCTGGACACTGAATTCCCCTCCAGGGTGCCCCAAGTGCCTCAGTGCTCCTGCTCCCTGACTGCTGTCCGTAAAGCTTAAGGGCTGCCCTGGAGGCATAGGGGTCTGAGAGGCCAGGCACCTTTCCCTTCAAGTCCTCTGCAGCCTGGAACAAGCTCGAGTGGATGTCTAGCCAGTCTTCTGTTATCCAGAAAGGGCTGCTGGGTCCCTGCTTTGCTGGTAATGCCGCCTCACTCCCTGGTCAATCCTTTATTTCAATTGAAAGGCAAAGGGCAGAGAGAAGGAACCCAGGTTCCTTTTGGGGGCTGTCAGTTTTTTGAGAGGGAGGACCTCAGCATTTTTCTGATGCTGGAGAAGATGGGTGGGGCTAGAAGCTGGCCTGGGCAGCAGGAACTTAAGGGTCATCCCAGCGCTCAGGGTGCCTCCCCACTTCTGTGCCCATGGACTAAGGCTCTTACAGGCTTCACACACACACCTCTCTGCTGGGCTGGCTCCTTTTTACCGTAAATCAAATGTCTCCATGGTGGCAGTTATAGTAGACATGTTCCCTCGCCTTTTCCTCTTTCCTTAATTTTCCATGCTGGAACTTGGGATCTATTTTTGTGTAGAAATACTGTCACCTATTGACAAGAGATCCCAGTGACTACCAGTACTGAGGATACCTGTGAGAGCCAGCCATTCATCAGCCTTACCTCTACTGTGCCATCTAGACTGCTCCCTGGGCTGGATGCATACTGCCAGCCATAGAGAACCCGTACTGGTCTGGCTCTCCCTGCCTCCAGCCATCAGTCTGCTTGGGACAGCGCTAGATCAAGGTAGAAGGGGAGCAGGCCCTTCCACACCTCCCTGGGCATTGCTGCCCTGTGCCTGCACATTTGGAGCTGCTGGGGTGATTTGTGAGGGTGGAGCATGGACTATTGGGTGCCCTGTGGGGCCACTGGGCAGTTCTCCATCTATCTTCCAGCCTTCCCCGGCCTCCAAGTTCATCCAGGGTTACCTGGGAGCTGTCATCAGCGCTGTCTCCATCGCCGTGAGTAACTCCTTGCCCCACTCCTCAGTCTACAGCTTTCGGCCCTACTCAGCACTGTGGGGCAGATCCTTGTCCCAGGGCCGGGGCTGGAGAGGATGCAAGGATAGGGTCTGTGGAAATGGTAGGGAGACACTTGCCCAGCAGGGAAAGGCTGTGACAGCCAAAGTGCATGGACCCATGCTCCAGGGTTTGGAGGGAGGTGGAACTATTATTACTCCTCTCAGGCCCCAATGTCAGCATGTTTGCCCTAAGTCTTCCTGGAGCTGCTGGTCCTTGTGCTCAGGGACACAGTCACACTCTTGGTCCACAGGCCGACTCACCTTTGTTCCCAGTCATTCCCCCACTGTGGCCATGCTCATGTGGTTATTGTCCAGCCCATCCTGAAGGTCTGTAGGCTCCTGAAGACAAGGACATTAGGCTCACTTTGAGCCTCTCTAGAACTCTTAGAGTAGCGGATTTGTAGACTGACTGAGCAAATGTAGAGGATTGATGGGTCCCTGTTCCCCAAAAGGGTAGAGAAGCAGTGACATAGCTGGGGCTGGGCTCAAGGTTCTAGCACCTGGTCCAGCCCTGATCCCACTGCTGTGCCTGTGTCAGGCACTCTCTCCAGCCCTACTGGGGTGGGCTCCTAGGGCCAACTCTAGAAGACAAAATCTCCTTTCATACCTTTGCTGTTTCATTCATTATATAATGCATTCATATAATTGGTAAAAAAAAAATTAGAAAATGCAAATCAAAGCACAACGATAAGAGAATTCATATATATTAATCTTTTGTAAAACCCCCTTGCGCTATTAAATAAATATCATAATGGTTCATGACTATATAATAATGCATTATGTACTGTACCACACTCGATTTTGTTGTTCTTCTAAAGATTTTGGGTGGCCCTGAAGTGTCCTCACTTCTTTCACTCCCACACAGATCAAGTCCCTTCCAAATGGCTGTTAGTGGTGCATCCTGTCACATGCCAAGATCTCTTTCCTTCCCTAAACTCTTACATCTTGCTGCCAGTGGGAAGCCACATGTTGGCAAAATTAGGTAGGTGGCTCGTGAAGAGACTGCCACCTCTCCCCACGGCCCTACAGCCCAACATGGGACTTACTTTGCTGGGAATCAGACAAATTGGAGGTTCCTCTGGAGCTTGTGGAGAGGGAGAGGGACTCCTGGGGATGAGAGGAGCCAATCAGTGGCCCTCCCAGTGTCCCATTTGGAAACTCCCTTTCCTCGTTGGAGATGTGTGAAGAGGGAGAGGTCACAGCAGGAAGGAAGCTGAGCGACCCTGAAGAGCCTGAAGGAAGGGGATCTCTGGGCTGTCAGTGACCTGGAAACAAGAGTTCTGCTAACTGTGTCCCTAGTCCCCATCCTCCCACTGAGGAGCCCCAGTCATGCCATGCAATCACTTTCCAGGGCCACACCTGGCCTCGATTGGTGGGTGGGATTCTAGACTGGGCCCACCAGTCACTGTGAACTTGGGGTCTCCAGGACTCCCAGAACTGAGGTGTCTCCAGCAAGGCCTGAGGGCCTTGCTCTGGGCTATGCCACTGTGGAGATGCTCTCCTCCCTCCTCCCTCCTCCCTCCTCCCTCTTCCCTCCTCCCTCTTCCCTCCTCCCTCTTCCCTCCTCCCTCCTCCTTCTTCCATGTTTAGCCAGAGCCCCCTGGAGGAGGCCTTTTCTGGTCACTCCGGCCCATACTGCTCTTCCCTGTCCCAAATCTAAGAAACTTCTGTGCTTCCCACACTCTCAGTTGTGCCCCATGTCCCTGTCCTCTTATTGTTCCACGGTCTGAGACTCTTCCTCAGCTGGATTACAAGTAAACCAGGGACAGGCCGCAGGTCTCCTCAGAGGGGAGCACAGAACACTGCTCCATAAGTGCTATTAATTAGGCTGCTGATTGATCGCTGGCCTCGGGAGGCCCCTTTCCCCTCCCATCCCAGCCTTAGCAGTGGCAGTGGCGGGTCTCTGCGCCTGGCGTCTGCACAGTGAGGGGCTCACTTCGGCAGATGGAGTGGAGTTTCTGACTTGGAAACTCTGCACTTCGCTTGCTTCTCTTTTGTGTATATAAATCACAAAACCTCCAAAGAAACAGGCTTTATTTTATTTTCCCATCCCTTGTTCTCTGGAACCCCAGGCCCTGCGGCCTCATTAACAGATCTCTGCTGCAATTAGTGACAAATCCCCTCCCAGGGCGAGCCTGTTAGGAAGAGATGACCTGCAAACAAGTGTCATGGCCCCAGTGGTTGGCCTGGCTCTGGCATTAATTAAAACGAGTCCCTACAAGCAGGCAGCCTGGATGGGGCTGACAGGCTGAGAGCAGGTTCCAGGGACCGAGGTGACGAGTGGAGGCCAGGCTTTGGCAAGCCGGCATCTATGGGCCCTCCCGGAAGAGCTCCTGGCATTGGCCGGCGGCCCCATCCCCAGCCAGGCATCCCCGGTCTGCAGCCCCCAAGTGAAGCCTCATGCAGGCTCCAGGACCACCAGGGTGAGGAGCCTTTCCATGAACCTCCTAAATAGATTTGGCAGTGTCTGATTTCTTGCATGAGAATAAAAAAGAAATTCCGTCCCAAGTTATTTTTGAAATCCAACAGTTTGCTGTCTTTTAACAAAGGAAGCCTCTCTCTGTCCTCATTGTGTTTTTTGTCCTGGAGTTTGTGCAGAACGTTTTTGTGCTCAACCTTTGCTGGCTCCAGCAGGGTGAGAGAGTGAGTGAGACCCCTGTGTCCTTCGGGGTCTGCTAAGTGCCAACACCTGCTGGGGCTGGAACCACAGCAAATGTGACCATCAGGGGCCGATGGGGGAAACCAAGAGTACTGTGGTATGGCCAGAATTATTCTGGTGACATTGACTCTGGGGTAGGGTAGGACTGAAAAGGCACCTCCATCACAGTCAGTGGGTTGACTCTTAGGACAGAGCCAGGGACAGTAGGGCTAGGTGTCGTAGAGAATGGGTGAGAAGGCACAGGGTGCATGCAGAGGCCCACAGGAAGAGAGAGACTGACCCCTACAGTGTTGGAAACTGAATGTCTGCCATGTGGGGAGCCCTTAGGAGGTGGTGGGGACAAAGAAGTATCGAAGGGTTAGTAGGAAGTTCAGGTCCCACCAGGAGCCCCACCTTGTTCCAGGGCTGGGCATGGAGGAGCTGAGCAGAACTGACTAGAGGAGAACTTGTTGTGGGCAGGAAGGATTTGGCAGGAACTGTATAGACCGCTCATGGACATGAGGTCCTGTGTAGGGGTGGACCTGGGCAGGGAGACCTCAGGGCCAGAGTCCTGCATGAGTGTCCTACGCTGCTTGGTGGAGCCAGGTGGGAGATGCTTTATTCCCTCTTCTGTAGGTCTCAGCTGGCTGAAGTCTCCTTGCTGGGCAGTGCTGGCAGCCATTTGCAAAGGTTCTGGGTCTGAGTGGGCTCTTTCTATGGAGGGTGCAGTGGATATCTGTTAGCCTTTGCTACCAGACCCTGGAGGACAGGGAGAAGCCCAATGCACCCTGGGGTGAAACCTTACCTTCCTGTTCTGACTGCAAACTGGTGATTCCATGGTAACTGACAATGTCCCCTGGATGGTGAGACTGCACATAATCATAGTAGTAGTACCAGTGGCTAACACTCAAGGAATGCCTACACTATGCCAGACATTATTTAGGTATTTGTCCCCATTTTTCAGGTGAGGAAACTGAGGCACAAGGCAATGCCAGTGACAAAACCTACTCAGGCTTACTCACAAACTTGGGAGAGGCCGGCAAGATAGCTCAGGGATCTAAAGTGCCTACTTAAGCACGTTTAGGCAACCGCAGGGACCATGGTTCAATCCCCAGCACCACATGCTGTGCCAGCCTCACCCACAGGGCAAGCTGAGCCGGCTATAATATAAAGAAAGAAAGAAAGAAAGTTTAAAAAAAAAAGCCGGGTGTGGTGGTGCACACCTGTAATCCCAGCACTTGGGAGGCTGAGGCAAGAGGATCAGTGCAAGTTCGAGACCAGCCTGGGCTACAAAAGTGAGCTGAAGGCCAGTCTGAACTGCACAGGGAGACTCTATCTCAAAAAGACAAAAACAAACAAACAAACAAAAACTCTTGATACAAAAATCTCTTTCTCACTGTTACCTCTGTGGTTTGAGGAGTCAAGAAAAGCTAAGCAGTGTTGCATCTTCCATGCTGGAGAAACTGATACCATGCCCTTGCTAGGCAGGTCCTTCCCAGGGACCCTGAGGGTAGTGGAGGGAAGTCTCTAAGAGGCTTCTCAGACTCTCTCTCACCTGAAGACCACAGGGCTCTATTTCTGGTCAAAGTCAAATCAGCAGCATTGTATCTCTATCACTGCCTCCTGCAAGACAGGCCCAGGCTGGCTCTGTGGCGGAATGGACCCCAGGCCCTTCTGTTCTTCTCGGGGCCTGGGGGAGGGGAATTCAGCACCTGTGAATTCTGGACCAGGCTTGTCTCACTGCTTTCACTATGAGTGGCTGCAAGGTTGGAGGGGCTGTCACATGGACCCCATGGCAGAATCGAATCTGAAGTATTCCAGAAGCCTGCAGATGGGATGTTGGCAGTGGCGAGTCTGGCAAGAAGAGTGGCTCTGCATCTATTCTGGGGAGGACAAGTTGCTATGGAAGGGTCTGGTATAATTGGTTTCTCTACACTGGTCTCTGTGGGGCTTGGTTCAGGGTTGGCTACTAGCAGACAAACCACTGAGCTACAGCTGGAGCAGACTGATGCTTTAGGCTGTGCATAACTCTGTCTCAGCCACCTTGGCCACTTCACTCCTGAGCCCACTGTCAAGCAGCGAGGTGGAGGACCATTGACCTCCAGGGAGACTCATGGGTCCACTGATTACCGAACTCAATCTACAGAGTGCGCCCTCTAGTGGGCATTTTTGTTACTTCAGAGCCCTAGACTTTGGCCCCCAGGACCCACTCAACCCCTTATGGAATGAGTATTTGAGCATTGCTAGGGACCACCCAAGAGTGGGTCTAAATTCTAACCTCATGCCATTACTCCTGTCAAATATTCCCTCCACACAGCAGTTCCCTTTTGTGGCTTTTGTTTCTTCCTGCCTCAGAGGTCACTTGTTTTATTCTACAAGCATTTTTTAAGCCCTTACTCATTTTACCCTGTGTTCAAACTCAGTGAGGAATAACAGAGACATAGGCCCTGTGCCCTAGTACTGAAGGTGTATTGGGAGACATGGGTCTTTTTTCTTCTTCGTCTTTTTTTCTGGTACTGGGGATCAAACTCAAGACGTTGAGTTTGCCAGGCAAGTGCTTAGGCCACTAAGCTATCTCTCTGGCCCCAAGACATGGGTCTTTAATGAAGAGTTCACAGGTAAAAATGATTCCGTGCTAGTAAGTTTCAACCTCAGATAGTATTATTTGGATTCAGAAATTTGTAAGAAGATAAACAAATGTGTACTAAGGTACTATCCTAGGCACATGCAAGAAGAACTTCCAGACTCCTCAAGACCCTTAAGGGGAGCTCTGAGCCAAGAGAGGCCTAACATATAGGCTGAAAGTGAGGTGGTCCCAGAGGGACAGCCCTCAAAGGCGCGGGGTGAGGGTGGGGGTAGGAATTGGCTTATAAAAGGGATGGGGGATGGCCAAGTGCCTGGAGCGCTGCCTGAACGGACACACGCGCGAGTGGCTTCTAAGGTGTGAGTGCTACGTAATAACTCCAGGACAGGGAGCCACGGGGCAGGTGTGGACCCAGAGAGGCTCTGGCCCAGGAAAACCCCACAGTGTCTAGAAGGAGGTGCTGAGCTGGCAGGGGTGAGACAGAGCTTGACATCCTCCAATTGGGTGGTGTGTTGAGGCCCTTGGAAACAGAGGTTTCCCCAGGTGGTGGCGTGGATGGCTGGAGTAGAGGATGCAGCCAGGGGAGATAGGGGTGTGGCTGCTGTTGACCTAGAAAGATGTTGATATTCAAGGGTGCAGCTCTGGCTGTGTAGCTCATGACACTAAAGATTTTGTGTCATGATTCCTATACTACCTGCCATTCTTGGAGCTAGTCAGCTCCTCTCTCATCTTATGGAATGGCCACTCCTCTTGCTAAGCAAGCAACCAGTCTTAAGTGGCATGCAGACGTTCAGCATCATTCCTTGAGAAGGACAACTGGAGAGTAAATAGTACATTGTTAAGAATAAAGCTTTGGAACTAGCACGAATAAGGTAAGATGCTATCTGAGGTGTGTATCTGAGGACAGGCCAACATGCCCAAGCCCAGGGCAGTGGCCGAGGATCAGCAACATGGGGGGAGACTCGATTTAGGAGTCCAGGGAGTCAGAGCAGTCGCCCTGCTCACTAGCCAGCAATGGGCCCAGGGCAGGGGTGGTGCTGACACAGAGCAGGCCCCAACCCAGGTCTTACTGCCGCAGCACCTTGGACAGCCACAACCTGGGAAGGAGCCCAGGATGGGCTGCAGACCAGCGGCTGGGTGTCCGTCTGTTCTGGTTCTTCAGGGCCTCTTGGCCTGTTACATTTGGTAATGGTAAAGCCCATTAAAATTAAAAAGCAAAGTGGCTGGGGGCTCAGAATGCCAGCCCATTTTCTCTGGCATGGTGGGTCCTGTTTAAGGGAACCAGCTGGCATTAATGGCACACAACTCATCATGAACAGCAGCTAGCGATCAGAAAAATCAGAGCTAATAATCAGGTTCGGGAAAGATAATGAGATATGGAACAGTCACTGCTGAGGGTCCCCTAGGGTCTGTTTTAACAGTCTCCAAATAAGCTACAAAATAGAAACTAACCAAACAGGGGCTCCATTTGGGCAGAGGGGGAAAACAAACAAGGTACAGATTTGCACAAGAATTCCTCGCATGGCCAAGCACAAGCCTGGAACCCATGGGACATCAGCTACAGCCTGAAAGAAGCCAGGGGCCTTCTCTGAGTGCTTTGCTCTGACTCCGACCACCAGGCCAGTGCAGCTGCCAGGAGGGAGGAGGAGGAGCTAGAGGAGGAAGAAGAGGAGGAAGAGAGGGATCCAGGGTCAAGACTGTTTGCTACAAGAGGTGGCCTCCATCCCTCCTTGCCCTCCTGCCATACCTCAGCCCTGCCTATCCCTAAGAGACCACCATGTAGAAGGTTCCAGAAAGCTTCAGATCTCCAGAATGACTCCTTCTCTGCCCTCCCCCACAGACTTCCTCATGTTTCCAAGGACGTATGTGAGGCTTTGAACACAAGCCTTCTGACTTCTAGCTGGTGGGGATGGGGCGGCTTGAAGGCTCTGTCTTCTGCTTTCCACTCTTCTGAACCCCTGCCTTACGTGGGCCTTTGTCAGGGGGGTCCCTTGCTGTACATGCAGTGCCCATCACAGGATCATTCCTTGAAAAGGAAGACATTTGGAAAGTAAGTCGTGAACAGTTGGGATGGAAGCTTTGGAACTAGTGGGCCTGGGTTCAAATCCTAGCTTTAATGAGGAGAGTCTCCTAGACCTCTGCCTCCTCCAGGCTGTGAGCATTAGTGCCCTACCACGTCTTCAGGCTCCCTTTATGGTTTCCCTGCCCGCACTTTATGTTTTGAGGCACGAGGGGATATTTCTGAGTCTCTCTGAGCTGGAGAGATCTGGACATGGTGAGCTCCATCTGTGTGACAGAGCAGCAAGGGCCAGGGTAGCTGGCCCTGCCCCAGGCCTTCTCCCCCTCCCCCATACTAGTGCAGCGAGTTCAAGCTGCTGCATGTTCCCATCAGTAAGAACAAGATTGGACTCCAAACATCAGAGTGAGTCTTAGAATGGAGGCCAGGCCTCTGAGGCCCAGGCAGAGAATGCTTAATGACTTTCCCAATGGTTGAGATCCCTCTGGTGTAGAACTCAGAGCTGGGCCCGAAAGAACAGGTGTAGCCAGAGTTGGCAGTCAGATCCCAGACATAGGGACCAGCACTGGCAAAAGCCCAGAGTCTAGAGACTCAGGTAGCAGCAGATGGACACAATGTGTCTGTGCAGGGCTGCGTGTGGGGTGCAAAGGGGCTGCACCCCCTTGCGTAGGCTGTGGGACAAAACTACAGAGGGAGGAGCAGGACCCCTCTCTGCTCTTCCCCCATCCTGCCCCTTTCCTCCCGCAAGTTACCGCAGCACCATATCCTACTTTTTTCTTTTTTCTCTCCAAGGTGGGCCTTAATGTCCTGGTTCAGAAAGCCAACAAGTTCACCCCAGCCACCCGGCTTCTCGTCCAGAGATTTGTGCCATTCCCTGCTGTAGGTAAGACTCACACAGTGCACGGAAATCTCTGTGCCATGCATGGGCGGGGGCTGTAGGCTCTGTCCACACCTGCCCCCGTGCCTCAGGCTCAGCTGGTGAACTGGAAGAAAACATGTGCAGGAGGAAGAAGGGGTGACGGGCCCACTGACCAGCTCCATATCTGGGAGTTGGCCTTTAGCACAGGATTCTTAGCCTCGGGTCCTCAGACCCCATAAGAATCAGTAGATAGAATACAGTGAATCTTATGAACTTGGAAAAAGTTACATTAATCTCTACCTAAAATTTAACGTTTCCTTCTACCATAAAAGTGTCCAGCAAACCACAGTAAGAAACAGGACCTCTAGCTCTGTCACAGTAGAAATCACAGATACTTCCATATCACACCACAGTCGTTACTCAGAGACCTTAAAATATCACTTATGCTCAACACTAATCCAAAATTATCATATTGAATATATTCTAGATCATATTTTTAATTCATTACTTAAAAGCACATCTCTTAATCACAATTTAAAACTTTAGATAACTTGTTTCAATATAATCCTTCTGTAGGCCTGTGAGTTTTGTGTTATGCATTTAGAAAAACTTCTGTGAGGGCTGTGTAGGCCTCACCAGGGTGCCAGAGGGTTCCTAGCACAAAAGGGGGTTAGAACTTCTGCTGGGTCCTGGGGTTCCTACAAAGCCCAGCCTGGCTTGTAGGAAACATGCACCATAGGGGAAATTTTTCTCAGAAAAGAAATAAATAATATCAAATGCAATTAATTCACAGTTGTCAGAAGAAATGTAAAAGCAAATGCTTGAATTCTAAGCCAGAGTTCCCTCTAGCTGGTACCAGAAGACAAAGAGGGCCTGGGCCCAGCTCAGGGCCCCGAGAACCCCCAACCTCTCCAGTACCAAGGCAGGGTGTGAGGAGGCCAGAGTCAGACCTGGGTTCATCACCTTGACCCTAATCTTCACCTGAAGGCTCAGCCCCTCCCGGTCTCTAAACTGTGAGAAATACCACGCCCACCTCCTATAGATAAGTGCCCCGAGAGGAGCAAGTGAGGCTGCAGACCAGGTTCCCTGCCTGGCAAGTGCTTCAGAGAAAGTAGGAGGTCTTTCCTGGGTAACCCCACCTCCCCCATGGCCCAGAGGCTCATAAACTCCTAGAACCAACCACCCAGCTGAGCCTCAGCCGACCCAGATAATTGCTATAGCAACTCCACACTTTTAATGAACTCTCAGCTATTTCTGTCATGGGCCATTAATGGAATAACTCTTTAGATCTGACATTGTTACAGAACCTAATTGAGCAAACGTGGCTGCTGAACTGGTGGTTATAGCCATTGGGGCTGGAGGGTCAAAAGCAGCCTGAGAAAGGGCAGCTCTTAGCTGCCCTGGACTGGATCTAGGACTTGCCAGAGATGTAATCTGTTCTTGCACGGAGCTCCAGATAACAACTTTGCCTTGGGCCCATTCCAGGCCTGCTCTGCCACGGTCTTGGTCTTGCTGTATGACCTTGAGGTGGTCTTAACTCTCTGGGATTCCTTCAGGAGGAAGGGCCTTTCTTTTGTTTGAGCCTTTCTGGCCTGCCCCTCTTGGGCTCCAGCTAGATTCCTCTCATCTCAGCCATCTCTCACAAGTCCAGCCACTGTTGGGCATCTTGAGATCCCCCTCCCACCCCAATTTGCAGGGGTCCTGGCTCCCCAGAATCCCTCTAGAAGCACATCGTTTTTGCAGCCCAGGCCTATCTGCAGCTGAACACTCACCAGCTCCCCTTGTTCATGCAGACCGAGCGCTGTGTGAGAGGCAGTTGTGCCCCTCCCCCTCACAGCCCCCTGGTCCTCTCCAGCCATCATTCTGCCCCTGCCCTTGGCCTTCCTGCACCTTGCCCCACATGCCCTGGCCAAGGCTGAGCATCTCCAAGCTGTGCTGCAGCAGTGGAACATGTGCCCTGCTTAGCCTTCACCCCTGCTTCTGAGGCAGGTTAGGCCCCTGCTAAGGGCTGCCGAGATGCTTACTCAGGACATGCTTCACTTTGTAAAAGGTTGTTCGCCCCTTTGGACCACTGGCATGATGGAAGGGAGAGCAGGACTCAGTGAGCAATGTATGCACGTGGGAAGTAGGCAGAGACAAGTAGAAGTGAGCGTGGGAAGCCCTGTGGTTGGGAGGGTGTGTGTGTGTGTGTGTGTGTGTGTGTGTGTGTGTGTGTGTGGTGAAAGGGCTTACTGGCGCTAAAGAGGCCTGTGTGGCTTTTACTGAGACCATCCTCTCCTCTCCTCTCTTCCTCCTCTCTCTCTCTCTCCTTTTCTTTCTTTCTTTCTTTCTTTCTTTCTTTCTTTCTTTCTTTCTTTCTTTCTGAGACAGGGTCTCTCCCAGTAATTAAGGCCAGCCTTGAAGCCTTGAACTCACTTTGTAGCCCAGGCTGGACTCAAACTAGCAGTGGCCCTCTTGCCTCCACCTCCCAACTGCTGGGATTTCAGGTTGCACCGCGCACTCGGCCCACACCTGCTCTCTTGTTAGGCTGTGACGAGGTGGGAGGAGATGTCTCCTCTCTGAGCTCCATGCTGTTGAAGAGAAGTCTGGCACAGGATGCTTGTCCCTTCGCTTGCTGCTGGGTCTTTTCCCCAGGCCCCAAGGCCTCCCCTGGGTTTGCAGAGCCCTGGACTCCCAGGCCCTTCCCAGGTCTCCTCCCCATCACTGGTCCTCATTGTGTGCCGTGAGGGCCCAGACAGTGTGCGCCATCTTCATTTTACAGAAAACAAGCAAATTCATATTTGCTGAAAGTTATACTGAACTGGCCCAAGCCCAGGCTTCACACTCAGCCAGGGCCGTTTCAAGCCTACGTGGATAATGTCTCTGCAGCCGATAAACAGAGCTGTCCAGAGGTGGCTGAGGCCACTCAGTGTCCTGCTAGGCACATTCCAGCTCCAGGTTTGCCCCTGATTCATTCAGCTGGAGTTCTGTGAGTGGGCATGCATGTGCATGTGTGTACATAT
The DNA here is from genome assembly GCA_004027915.1 of Capromys pilorides. Taxonomy (NCBI): domain Eukaryota; kingdom Metazoa; phylum Chordata; class Mammalia; order Rodentia; family Capromyidae; genus Capromys; species Capromys pilorides. Next base: position 100,395 of record PVKN010000063.1, on the reverse strand, counting down.
GTGTGACTGACAGCTGTGCATGCTGCCGTGGATGTGGGCAGCCCTAGGATGCTCCCTGCAGCCACTTCTCTCCTTCAAGGTGGTTTCAGAGATGTACTGTGCCCCTGGTCTGGAACAGCAGTCATGTGGGAAATCTCATTTTCTATTTATACGTGGAGATGTTAGGAAAGACGGTGAGCCTGAAGCATGTGTGCTGGCATTGGAATTGATTGGGGACTGGTAATTAATTTGTTTAGACCTTAATTAATTCTCCAGTTCTTTCTTATTTGTGGACTGTCACGCTTAATTGTGTTCAGGAGCTGGAGCTTGGAGCAGGCCCTCCATTAATTGATGTGTGGTTGCTGCGAGGTGGAAGTTAATGGTTTGGGAAGCTGGGCAAACAATGTAATTAAAGGTCAATAGAGGAGACATTGGAAAAATACACACCCCCAAGACCAGCCGCCAGTCTCCCCGAGTGATCGGACTTCATTCCAGATGAGGCAGTCCCCACAGACAGCCTTTCTGCGAGGCCATGGGGAAGGGTGTAGGAAGGTGTCACCAGCAGGAAGAAGGCTAGGTGGGGGTCTCCCAAGGGGGCGCAGGCCAGGGGATTTGACACACTTGTAAGGACAGGGGCACTGCAGAGAGGTGAACACCCCAGGGGGACCTCAGCAAGCACACCTCTAAAGCAGAGGCCACAGGCTCTGTGTCTGTGTGTGAAGGTCACCGAAGGCTACTTGGCTCTGTCTCCAAGGGGAAGAGAGCAGTGAGAGCCATACACAGCTCATCTGTCCCCAAGCTCCAGATGGTGCAGCCCAGGGCCTTTGCCTCAGCCTCAGCCTGCTGGCTCCTTCCATGGGAGAATAACCTTCCCTGTGGACCGGAAATGCCACACTCAGCATCGATTAGCTGGGAAATGGCTTCTTCTGGTGTCGGCTCCACTCTTCCCTTTTGTTAAATGTCAAAATGTATTTCCTTGCCATGAAGGAAACTTCTGTGCTCACCAGTGAGCCAGTGCTCAGGGCATGCATCTGGGCAGCCTCTGTTCATACCCAGCACGCCCTACTCCTGCCCGCTGTCCCTCAGGCCACATGGTCTTGATTCCCTCTGTGCTCAGGTATCCTGCTGCTCCAGGAGGTGGTCATTCCTCTCAGCCTGAGTCCTGAGGGGCCACCCAGCTCTGAGCATGGTGCCCAGGCCCACCGCTCCGCCATCTGTTGTCTCCTTTGAGAAAGAGACAGTAGAGCGCACCCGTGGCAGTTGTGTCCTGGCCCCTGTAACATGTATTCCCTCTGGCAAAGTCATGAGGCTGCACTGAGGCCATGTCTCTTCCTTGAGCTGCCCTGTGCCTGCCCCTTCCTACATCCCAGGCAGCTGTGGTGAATCTTGCTCTTCTCTCCTGCCTGGTGCTGGGCTCTAGGCCTTTACATGTTGTTCTGCTTGACTGAATGCCTGTGCTTTCCCATCCGTGGCTACCAGGTGTAGGGAACTTGACTCAGACATCATCTCTTCCAGAAGGGCCTTCCTAGATGGCAGCATTCTGAGTGTGCCTGTGTCTCATCAGGATTTATCTCTAGGTTTGCATCTTTCATCAGAATGTGAGTTCCCCAAGGCAGACAGCGGGTCTCATGGGTCCCCTCTGTGCCCAGTGCATGTCACTGCTCAGTGAAGGTTAGTTAAGTAATGAAACAAGAGTTTTGGCACAAAAGTTTAAGATTGGTCACTTTCAGTGAAACTCCACCCGATGGCACTGGTGACTAGGTTCTGTGACTCTCTAGACAGACATAGTATGTCCAGAAATTATGGAGGATATTTTAAAACATTATAGAAAACATTTATTACATTAAAAGATATGTCATCAGGGCCGGCCAAAATGCCTGTAAACAGGCACAGGGGCCAGGGGTTCCACCTCTGGGACTGCCATGCCCGCCCCGCCCCTGGGCACGCTGCAATGGCAATTGAGACTAAATGTGGTAGCTCACGCCTATAATCCCAGCTCTTGGGAAGCTGTAAACAGGTGGGTCACTCACTATTAGTCTGATCTAGTAGTGAGACTCTGAACACCCTGTAGACCCTTCCCTAAAATATAAAAAAAAAAAAAAAAGACACATCATCATTAATGGCCCTCAAAATGCTTTCCCTCACTTTGAAGACATATATCCTTCTTGCCACTTTTTGAGGCAGTTCAGGAAGTCCTTTTTCTTGAATCTTCATTATGCTACTGGGGCTACCTCAATGTCCTAAATTGTTTCAAAATGTTTACCTCTGAGAATCATTTTTATTTTGGGGAAGAGCTAGAGGCTGAGTCAGATCCTGTAAATAAGGTAGATGAGGATACACTGGAATGTTTGATCTTTCATAGGACAATAGTTACAGCATTATTCACCATATTTTTGATCAACACCTTGTAAAGACATTCAGGAAATAAGACTTCCAGAATTTCTTCAAAAAATGATGATAAACTGGCTGAGCATGGTGGCACACACCTGTAATCCCAGCACTTGGGAGGCTGAAGCAGGAGGATCAGTGCAAGTTCAAGACCAGCCTGGGCTACAAAAGTGAGGTTAAGGCCAGCCTAAGCTGCATAGCGAGACCCTGTCTGAAAAAGACAAAAAAAAGAGAAAAAAAGTGGCAATAATGATGGGATAAGAATATTTAAAGTGGTGGGGGGCAGCGAGATGGCTCAGCAGTCTAAAGTACTTGCTTAGGCAAGCTTAGGCAACCACAGGGACCGTGGTTCGATCCCCTTACCACATGCTGTGCCAGCCCCACCCTCAGGGCAGGCTGAGCTGGCCATAATATAAAAATAAATAAAGTGAAGGGGGAGCATTTTGAGGGGCATTAATGCCCATGTGTCTTTTATGGTAATACATTTTTAAAATTTAAACATTCACCACATACCTTTATCAGACCTTGTTTATTATAGTGGCTTAATTTTTTCATTTTTAAATTGCTTTTGGGTGTCCTGTTTGTATAAGTTTCCACCATCGTCCTCATCCACTCTTTCAGTCTCTAGGCCTGGGGTGGCTGGTCAGTGGGGTAACAGCTCATTCTGGGCATGTCACCCCACTTCTCAAGGCCATGGGCGCCCCAATCAACCATGAGAGCATCATTATCTCTAGGCCAAGTTTCCATGGGGATTGCACTGGTCAATTTCTTGGCGTGTCATGAGGGCTCAGCAAATGTTAGTCCTCCTTCAGCTTCACCTTCTCTAACCACAGTGAGCAAAATCAGAGACGACGCATTTCTGACATCAGGGCACCTGCGGTTTGGAGGGAAGGAGTGAGGAAATACTCGAAATGGCAACAGAAGGCAAAGTCTCAGTGATGAGTGTTATAAGATTTCATAGAGGATGACATTTTTAAGATACTACCTTTTTATCTTTTTTTTTTTTGTCTTTTTGAGACAAGGTCTCGCTGTGCAGTTCAGGCTGGTCTTGAGCTCACTTTGTAGCTCAGGCTGGTCTCAAGCTTGCAGTGAGCCTCCTGCCTTAGCCTCCTGAGTGCTGGGATTACAGGAATGTGCTACCATACCTAGCTGTTTTTGTCTTGTCTTTGTCTGTCTGTCTGTCTGTCTGTCTGTCTGTCTGTCAGTCAGTCAGTCAGTCTTTTTGAGAGAGGTTTTCTCTATGCAATTCAGGCTGACCTTGAAGTCACTTTTTAACTTAGGCTAGCCTCCAACTCATGGAAATCCTCCTACCTCAACCCTCCAAGGGCTGGGATTGCAGGCATGTACCACCACCCCTGGCTGTTAGACATTATTTCTCTCTCTCTCTCTCTCTCTCTCTCTCTCTCTCTTTTCTTTTTTGTTATTTTGAGACAAGAGTCTCGCTATGCAGTTCAGGCTGGCCTTGAGCTCACATCTGTAGCCCAGGCTGTTCTCGAACTCACACCGATCTTCCTGCCTCAGCCTCCCAAGTGCTGGGATTATAGGCATGCCCCACCATGCCCAGCTTAGACATTATTTCTAAATAAATCTCTTCTAACACTTTGTCGATATCAGTGGGGGGAGGAGAGAGAGGAGAGGAAAAGAAAGGGGAGCGGAGGGAAAGGGAAAGGGGGAGAGAGAGAGGGAAAGAGAAAGAGAGAGAGAGCTCTTAGATTTTGTCTAATCATTGAACTTTGCCCTCAAAGAAATATGTGGACACAGAGGCTTGGATTTTGAGGAGCCATGGAACATTCTGTTAGAGGTCCCTGGAAGCACAGCAGATCTGATGTCAGCCAGAAAGCATCTCCAGTGGTGTGGCCTAGGGCCCTGTCTTCAGTTTCAGCCTCTTGTTTCATGACTGTCTTGCATGGAGGAAGCCTATAACTCACACTGAAGGAATAGAGACACTAGCCTGGCAGGACTGTGAATTTATGGGCAGGTTACAGAGTCTAAAAAGATCTATAGAGGTGGGCTAATAAAATCTAACAAAACTCGATCTAAGGAGTTTTCTCCAAAACATGTAGCTGCACAAATGTTAAGGTGCCAAGACCTGACTTGCCTCGAGTACTGAGAATGAAGATTGGGGAGGTTTCACAGGTCTACCGCGTGGCGGGTAGATCCAGTGAGGCTCACTTGGATTTCCAGGGCATTACTGAAGTACAACGACCAGAATGAAAGAGCTGTGATCAGGGTAGCTCAGGTAAGTGGGAGCCCAACAAGAGCAGCAGGATCTGCGGAAAAAAATGACAGTATATTATTCCCATTAATTGCCTGGTCTCTTTCACAAAAGTGTCCAATTAGCAGATTTGCCCAAAAAGCTTCAAGGGGCACTCAGATGTGACTAAGTCACCCGTTTATGGGCAGCTTGCCCAGGACCTGACGTACAGTTGATGCTTGGTAAATACTGAGTAAGTGGCTTTCTAATGTGAAGATTTTATAATTCCTAAAATCCAGAGGGCAGAAAAACCTGGGGCTAGAAAAGGTAGGACAGCATGCAACAGTGGGGCAGGAGGTTGGTGGATGCAGGAGAGATGGGAGACCGGCAGGGGGAAGGCAGGGGAGGAGTCGAGGCCTTGGGTAGGAGCTTGGCTTATGAGCTTCATCCCAGGGCTACTGGGGACCATTGCAGTCTTGATCTGTGATCAGAGGGAGCTTTTCAGACAACCAATGTTAGCAGAAACCTTATATGAAGAGATTCCAAATTTCAGATATTCTATAAATACCTAGATTTATAGGCTGATTTTTAGCCTAAAAATTCCTAGTCCTGAATCAGTGATACTACAGCACATATTGTGAAAGTTTCCTCATAACCTCAAGCTGCAGTATTTTAAAGAAAATCTGTGCCATTTAGTACTGCCACTCAGGTTAACAGGAAAGATTGTGTAATGGAGCAAATATTAGGGCATGCCTCCTCCTTTGAGAATCAGCAGGGGCTGGAGAGATAGCTCAGAGGTATAAGCACCTACCTGGCAAGCAAAAGGACCTGAGTTCAATCCCAGGCCCCACATGCCCTGTGGTCTTGGCCCCACATCCCAAGACAGTGGGAGCACTGTCTTGGCCCTGGGTGCCCACTCTGCAGGCCCAGAACCGGGCGTGGTAGCACATGCCTGTAATCCCAGCACTCCGGAGATTGAGCCAGGAAGATCTCTGTCAGTTCAAGACCAGCCTGGGGACTACAAAAGTGAGCACAAGGCCAGCCCAAACTGCAGAGACAGACAGAGAGAGACAGAGAGAGAATCAGCACCACTTTCAATGCAGAGAGGCTGCATTCTGCTGAGATTCACAGGAGAGAATGTGTACGTGTGGGCGTGGGTGTGACGGGGCTGCCGAGCGTGTGTACGCCCTTGTGAGTGCTCAGGTCTCTCGGGGAGGAGGTAAGAGTCTGGCTGGGGTGTGGGGTGGCTACCCCTGGAGAGGCTAGGGGCAGGTTGAGAAGGAGGCTCACTTGGCTCACTTTTTTCCCCCTGGTACTGGGGATTGAACCCCAGGCTTTGCACATGTTAGGCAAGCACACTACCACTGAGCTCACCCTTGCTATGTTTGTTTTCTTTTCCCCACTAGGGAACAAACTCATGACCTCATGCTTGCTAGGCAGGCACCATGCTGCTGTGCTATATCCCCAGCCTTGTTTTAAATGTTCAAAAGTTTTAATTTTTTAACATATTTTTAAAATTTTTAATGTTAAAAAGTTTTAATTTTTTTATTTTTAAAAACTTATGTATGTATGTATGTATGTATGTACATATGTATATATGTTACAGCCGGCTCAGCCTGCCCTGGGGGTGGGGCTGGCACAGCATGTGGTGCCAGGGATCAAACCACGGTCCCTGTGGTTGCCTAAGCAGGAGCTTTAGACTGCTGAGCTAGTTCACTGGCCTCATTTTTTTTAAATGTTTTTTAAGGAATACAAAATAGTAAAAAAAAAAAAAAAAAATTAGAAATGATACAAATTTTCATTATTTCATTAAACAAAGTAAAAGGACTTCAACAATGGCTATTGTATTGCACAATGTTATCTTCAAATTAATTGTTTAGGTTACCAGATACAAACCTGAAAAATTAGTTTTTAAAAAAAATTATAAGAAATTGAAAAGAAAAAAAGAAAATTAAGAGAAAAAAATCTAAACATTAACTGCTCTTTCAGTAGACCAGCAGAAATCAGCAGGCTATCCTGTGTATATACATGAATATATCTTTTTCCGCTTCTTTCTTTTGTCCTTTTCCCTATCCCAGTTTTTGCTTCCCATTGAACAGATTGTTTCCTAAGTCTCCCAGCATGGCCTTGAACTTGTGGTCTTCTGACCTCAGCTTCCCGTGTAGCTGGGCCTGCAGGCATGCATCCACACCTGCTAAGATTTGCATTTTACTATTCACCCCTTTACCCAGTTTGAACTGTTTGGTCTGTGTACATGACCTACATGAAAGGGAGGAAACCAAGGCGGGAGACTGGAGAGTGGGGAAGGCTGGCTCTGTCTGCGCCTCCCTGCAGGTGGCGAGGTGGAGTCTGCACGTACTTTGTCTATGGCCAGTCTAGAGCTAAAAATGGAAACTCAAGTCTTCTAGTTGCTATTAGATTATTTGGTTTGTTTGTTTCAGGAGATGGCTCTGTCTTTGTCACTTTTCTTGTCGCTAAGACCCAACACCAGATGCCCACAATTCAAAGGAGGAAAGGCTTATTTTGGCTCACAGTTTGAAGAGCGCTCAGCCGGTAATTGGCTGGCTCCAAGGCAGAATGGCATGGTGGGAGGGCCTGGAAGAGGAAACTGCTGACCTCATGGCATCTAGGAAGGGGGAGAGTCATGGAGGGTTGGGGAAGGAGACACAACCTGCCAGGTCACACCCACAGCGACCCCTCTCCCAACCAGGCTCCACCTCCTGTAACAGCAAGTAGCTGTGGTGCCACTATAATCCAGTCACCTTCCAAGTGTCCCCCACCCCCCATGATCCCTTGAGGTCTTAGGGAAACATCTAGACATAGACCATTATAGGCTCTGTTCTTCCTCGTAATGTGTCATTGTTGTGTATAGTCAATAATCCTACTCTCTCCAGAGAAAAGTTCAGTATATCACTCCAAATTCCAGAAAATATCTGAAAGCAGTGAATCTCTGCTTACTTATTGTATTTTGGATGTCTTCCCACTGTTATAAAATTCTAATTTATCCTTTTTTTTTTTCTTCATACTGGGAATTAAACCCAGTGCCTGACACATGGTAGGCAAAGGCCCTATAACTGAGCTACATCCACAGCCCTTTTTTTCTTTCATTTTGAAACAAGGGTTCACTGAGTGGCCCAGGCTGGCCTTAACTTATGATCTTCCTGCCTCCGTTTCCAAAGCAGCTGGTGTTATGGATGTGCAACACCACATGGTTTAATTTATGTTTCTTAGCAACTGCAGTAGCTCATTCTGTGGTTACTTTTGTTTAAATTATGAACTACTTCAAATACAATGTAAGTTAAAGAAATGGAACCATAAAATGTTGTGCTCAAAGCCCTGCATAGTCTCCACCATCTGACTGTGGTCTTCTCTCCTGCAGCTGGTGTCTTCCCCCATATAGCTGTTTGGAGGTGCCATAGACTATCAATTGGGTTGTGTATTTTTAAAAGTCTAAAAGTCTGTGTCCTTTTGAAACTTGCTTTTCACCATGGTTTTGAGGTTTATCCATGCTAATGGATACATCCATTTCTGCTGCTGTAGATATTCTACCCTATGATTATCCACAAATCACTAAGTTTGGAATGTTAAATTTGTTTTATTTCTCATTCCTTATAGTCCAACTCAAACAACCTTGTACACTGGTCCATGAATGCATTTTTCAAACCTTCTTCAGTGTCACATCCATCCGGAGAGCTTAGAAAAGGAAAGTTACCCACCAGGTGCCTATAGACTGCAGGGATGCACAAACCTGGAATGTTATTGTACACCCAGAAGGTCATCTGCCAGGTCCCAGGCAGTGCAATTAAAGGCAGCAGAAATCAGGAACCATAGACACCTAGAGACGGAATGATCACAGAAGCCATGTGCCTAGATCTTCTTTTACCGCATATTGCCACATGGGTATACAGGCGTTTATTGCACCAAGGCATGAAATTTTGTTTCACTCTGTCTTCTTCAACACCTCAACAACATTTGGTATTCTCAGCCTTTTTAAGTTTTATCTGTCTGAAATGATTCATTTATCATTTAAATGTACATGTTTATTATTCCTGATAGGACTGAGGTGCTTTCTTTAACTTTGCTAGGCATTTGGGTTTCCAAATAAAAGAAAACAAGGAGTCCATTATTTATATTATACACAAAATTAAGTTCCTAAAGACCTAAGTGTATGGGGCCAGGGATATAGCTCAGTGGCCTAAGCATCCGCCTGGCAAGTTCAAGGTCCCAAGTTCAAAAGACCTAAGTGTGAAAAATAAAATCTTTAAATTTTCTGAAGAAAATATAGATGAACACTGAAATAGTGGTAGAGTTTCTTAATGATAAAAACTATATACCAGAAAGAGAAGACTTATCTGATGGACATCATCAGCAAAGTGGGAAAACAAGCCACAGAGTGGGAATAGCCATTTGTCAACCATTTAGCCAATGTGAATTAGTCTTTGAAATACATAAAGAACTGCCCACTACCCTGTCTTAGATAGGAGGAAAGTTTTCCCAGGAGCCTCAGAAGAAGTCCTTTATTAGCTAGAACTGGGCCATGTGTCCCTTCCTAGACCAATCAGCACAGGGGGAGGATTATCAACCATTAATTTGGACTACTTTTTGGGGGAGCAGAATAGCTGTTAGAAGTTAGTCATTGTTACTCTTTATTGCTTAATATTAGGGCCCTTTGTTTATCATATATTTCCCAATTTCTCATTTCTTACAATGTGGATTAAAATAGATCCTGACGGCCATATCCTAAAATAGCTTTTTAGGTAAGCAAAGCATGATCACCTTCACATTGTAAAAATTCAAATAATATAGACACATTTCATGTAAAAAAAAAGATAGAAGTCTCTCCATAACCTCTAAGTCTCAAATTGAGTTTCCTTCTTCCAGGGCAGCAGTCTGTGAGGCGTCAGCCTTCCAAAACATTACCTGTGGATTTATACACACATCTATGTGTGTATACCAATTACAGGGCTTTACATACAGTAAATCATCATGCACACACTCAGTAGCTTTTTTCATATAATAATTTGTTTTGGAGATCTTCCCATGTAAGTTCCCTAATGGTGGACATTTAGGTTGTTTCTAATTATTTGCTCTTACAAACAGTGCTATAATTAACATCCTTGTAAATGTCTCTTTGTGCATATGGGCAAGCATTTCTTTAGGGTAGCTATCTATGGTTTGGCAATTTCTACTGCCTTTAATTGCATTGCCTGGTATCTGGCAGACGATCTTCTGCATGTACAATAACTTTTCATGTCCGTGCACCATTATAGTGTAAGTTTTAAAAAGATGTTTTAGGCAACAATTAGGAATCTAAGTTTAAGTTCAAATTCTGTGTGGATTGCTATGGTCGGCTGAGGTGACATTTGAATAGAGATGCCTCTACTCTTGGCGAAGTTTACACAGGTACAGATAGTTGAGTTAGGGAGCAGGTAAGATTCCCCTCATCCTTGGGGCTCCAGTAGACATTGTAAGGTATCATGAATTTTAAAACATTGAGGTACGGGGCTGGGTGCAGTGATATAGGCGTGTAATCCTGGCTACACAGGAAAGGAGACAGGAAGAAGAAAAGTTCAAGGCCAGCATGGGCAGGTTAGCAAGATCCTGTCTCAAAGTAGTAAATAAAAGAGTTGAGGTGTAGCTCAGTAGTGGATGCTCATAGGTTTGAACCCCAGTAAATACCCCCACACACACACAAACTATTGTATAGGAAAATGCAACTTAGAGTCAGTGAGTTACATGATCTTATTTTCCCCCAATCAGAAGCCCATTGTTCCACCTGTGTGTTTGTTTTAGGGTGCTTTGCACTGATGGATCTGTCTGAGCTCCCCTGTGAACACCTTCCTCGGAACCTTCCTGAGCATTTATCTACTGTTGTTCTCCCCCACCCCCCATTCTTTCTTCTACTTTAGCTGCTCACAATCTGCAGGATTTTGCCTTGGTTTGGCTGTGAGAACATCTGTAGCAGTCAAGAGCATATTTTGCTCAAGTCTTGACACTGCTTGCCATCAGCATGAAGTAACTCATTCTCTCTCTCTCTCTCTCTCTCTCTCTCTCTCTCTCTCTCTCTCTCTCTCTCTCTCTCTCTCTTCCCCCCCAGCATTGCCACTCCAACATCAGCTATGCCTGAGTCCTGAATGGTGTCAATCTAAGTTGAAAATGTGCCAGCTTTCTTAACATTATCACTAACAGACTGCTTAATTAACCTACTGATACTGTCAATAGTAGAAATGCTGGTGTGTCAGAAAGGAGACCCATGGTTCCATGGCACTCTTCTCTGCCTCTCTGTCTCTGTCTGTCTGTCTGTCTGTCTGTCTGTCTGTCTGTCTGTCTGTCTCTCCCCCTCCTTTCTGTCTCTCACCTTCCCCCTCCCTCCCTCTTTCTCTCCTCCCTCTTGGGCCTTCGTATCACTGTCTGACAGTGGAGTGGAACCTGGAAAGGTTTGAAAGGAACGTGTATGACAGAATCAAAAGTTCATGATGAGGGCCAGCCAGATAGCTCAGTGATTAAAGCACCTGCTTAGGCAGATGCAGAGGCCAGGGGTTTGATCCCCAGCCTGCCGTGCCAGCACTTGAGGGAGCAGTGCAGCCCTGAGATGGCAATTGAGACTGGCATGGTGGTGCATGCCTGTAATTCCAGTGCTTGGGAGGCTGCAAAAGGAGAATCACTATGAGTCTGTGTAGTGAGACCCTGTAGGCCCTGTATTAAATACAAAAAAAAAAAAAGTTAAGTTATAATGACATGATGGATATGAAATAGCTATCACAGGGTGGTTTTCTCAGTGCTCAAGGACCAGGGTGGCCAGTAGCTCACACATTCAGAGATGCTCAGTAACTGAAGCACCAAAGTACGCAGTCAACAGAGATGATAGGATGTGCACCACCAGGGAGGACCCTGGGAATCACCAGCATCCTGAAGTGGTCTGGGTTTTCTCTGTCCTTTTACATCCACTTAGAGGCGAGAGGGCCATTGTCAGGTTTAGTGGTGTCCTAGCGAGGCCGTCTGAGGAGAGGGAAGGAGTCTGGGTTTATGTCCTTTTGTGCTCCATCTTTTGTCTAACATGGTTTTGTGCTTGAACCAGGGTCCTGCTATCCCTGCATTCCACATTTGGAAATTGCAAGATGAGCTGGCCCCCCACCACCTCCAAGTCCACATCTCTCTGTTTCCACCCACATATGCATGCACAAATTGGGGGCTAGAGACATTTCAGCTGTCCCCACTTCTGCCCTGGTGTGGGTACAAGTGCAGAGGCCAGTATTCTGTATGTGCAGCCTACACCCAGAGACCCTGTGGGAACCTAAATGGTGCCTCTCCTTTCACACCTGGGAGGGACCACCAGGGCCAGGCATGGTGACCTCTGACCTCCAGGGCATGCTCTGTCCCTGGGCCACAGCTCTTTAACCTTTCATTTTCTGAAGCAGTGTTGGCGGCAATGGAAGATATTCTTAGAGGGCATAAACTGACGCCTTGAGCAAAAAGCCCCATGGTCCCCTTCAGTGGTTTTCTTGGTCTCCTGGGACCTGAGGGCCTGGCAGCCCCCAAGGGCATGGGGTATGTAGAGCACCTCTACTGCCACTAGAGGGCATGCCACTAACACAGAGGCCAGGTGCCAGCTTCCCAAGGCTGCCCCCCACCCCTGGGGCCTTCTGGGCCCTGAGCATCCCTGACCAGGAGCTCATTTCCAGGGGTGATCAGGGAGAGATCAGAGCCAGGACTGGAAGCCAAACCCAGATAGCCTCAACCCCAGGCTCCCAAGGCCTCCTCCAGGTCCTGCCTGAACCTCTCTTACCTTAGATTCACGTTCCTCTCTCCCTCTGGTTGTGGTTCAGAGGCAGGCTTCTCTGTGTCAGCATTGTGGACATACAGGATAGGTAACCCCTTGCTGGGGGACTGGCCTATGCATGGAAGGGCATCTAGCAGCATCCGTGGGCTCTGCCCTCTAGATGCCAGCAACTCTCCACCCCCACTTTCAGAGCATGACTATCAAAACCATCTCCACATAGGACCAAATGTCCCTCAGAGTCATACCTGGCTGTACACTGTTTCTAACAGGTGAGTGCACCTGCCATGGGGACAGGAAGGGCGGCAGAGGCTTGCGCCCACCCTAGCCACAGAAGCCTGCCTGTGGTTAGTACTGTGCGTGTCGTGTGGCAACAGTAGACGCTCGGAGATGGCATATGTGCTCTAAATACATTTTAGAACTGTATTTGCTCTCCTGCTTTTCCTCTCCAAAGACTGCAGAGCCTCTCAGTCTTTGCCTTGCTTATTCCACCTCCCCACTTCATTGAAGTAGAGATGGCCTCAGAGACTCCAGGGTCTCCAGCTACCCCTCACCTGAAGAGTCCTGACACTCAGTGGTGGGCATCCACGACCACGGGGTCCTTGCCCCTTGGCACGGGCCTGGGAGCATCTGTGGGCTCCCTCCTACTCGCCTGCCCACTGGGCCCCGCCGCCCTCCAGCTCCCGAAAGCCGGCGCCCCCCCACTGGAGGGGGGAAGCAGCAGGTGTTGATGCTAATCAGCGTTCACAGCCCAGAACTGCAGTCGCTCCCAGGCTCACACACTCCCCAAAATTAAACACTCATTATACAAAATTAATTGACATTAATTAGCAAAAATTAAAACTTTAAACACAGCAAGGCGCTTTGGGGGGAGGAGTGAAGCAGGCGGGCTCTACATTTGTCACCCCCACTTCCCACCCACCCACCACCCCCAAGCCTCCCTTCTTCCATCCTGAAGCAGAGCTGGAGGAGTTTGGGACAAGGTTGAGCGCACCCCACTAAGAGCCTGGGCCCTGGCCTCCTGAATCCTGAGAGGAGAACAGGGTGAGGTATCTTGTGTTAGGGGCTAATTGATGGAGTCCACAGGCTCTGGGTCCAATGCTTAAGGAAGGAGCCAGGAGCTACCCTCAATCCAGGCCCCCAAAATCCCTGCCAAGACAGGGGGACACAAGGGCAAACCAGGGCATGCAGCCATTAGAAGAACTTCGCTTAGCCCCATCCCCTCTGTCCTTGAATACGTAGAGGTTTAGGTATTAGCCTAATAGCCTTTCCACCCACTGCTGTGTGACCTCAGTTCATTCATCCCCCTCTCTGAGCCTCCATCTTCCATACATATGATGAGGGGGTGGTGCTGGGTGAGTACTGAGGTTCCTGCCTGCTCTGGCACCTGCTCCCAGAGATACAAATCTCTGGGAACTTTATTTGCTGTAAGGAGCATGAGGGACCAAACTTGGGGACTGGCATTTCAAGAGGCTAGGGCAGCCCAAGGGCCTGAGTCACTGATGGTGGGCTGTCAGGCCTCAGAAGGAGGTATCATGTGGCCAGAGAGCCCTCCGGATCTGCATCCACTCTGCCTGCCTACAGGGCTGCCAGAGGAGAGGAAAGCAGCCCCTCTGATAGGGGGTGGTTGTCTAAGCCCTGAGCAGTCCCTACCAACACCCCTTGTTTCCGTCTTTGCTCATGTGTTCCCAAGGGTCCTCAAATCCTTCATCAGCATGATAGATAACCACATCTCCTGCCAATCTTCGCAGTGTTGGTGTTTATTCAGAACTTTTGTGGCTGGGCAGAACTCCAGCGTCACCCCCAGGAGGAATGCCCGCCCTCACGCCTATTCCCTGCTCCCCTCTCTCTCCAGCCAGTGCCAACATCTGCAACGTGGTCCTGATGCGGTACGGGGAGCTGGAGGAAGGGATTGATGTCCTGGATGCTGATGGCAACCTCGTGGGCTCCTCCAAGATTGCAGCCAGACATGTGGGTTGGCCTGGGGCTTGGAGGGGCCGTGGCAGGGGTTGATTCGTTTATGGTACTTCCTTGGAGCTTCTCCCCACAGTACCCCAGTTTTACCCTCTTGATGTCTCTTCCTCCCCCCTCCCCTCCTATCTGTGAGCACCAGGCCTCTGGATCTGTCCCCAGATAAGCCTGGTCCCTGGGACAGTCCTTCATTTCTCTCCATCCTCTCCTTCCTGTAAGGCATCCTCATCTCTTGTCCCAGCCCCTCAGGATTCAGTTCTGAAGTGTTAATTGGTGAGGGTAAGGGATACCCACACACACACTTGCTCCCAGTCCCCAGCACCCAGGGACCTGCCACCTTGGGCCTCACCATCCTCTTGAGTACAAAGAGGAAGCTGCAGGTGAGTGGAGTGTGACCTGGCTAATAGGCTCTTCTGCAGCACCACCTCCCTGGGACTCAGCACAAGGAGCTTCTGGGCTCTTACGATTTCGGAGGCAACGGGAGAATATTTTGTTACAAGACCCTCTCTCTCTCATCTGTTTCACTGGTCCCACCCTCTCTGACACTGTAATTTATGGGAAAAAAACAAACCTCCTAATCTATGCATGTCCCGTGCCTCCCTGGCCTTCTTCCTGATGATGGATTTTGACTTGTCCTTGACTCCTATCTCGGAGTGCTGGAAAGGGCAAGTGGTCAGCCATGAGGTGGCTGAGCATCCACGCCTTCGTGGGAGGCCTCTTCCTTTTTTTTTTTTTTTTCAGAACTGGGGATCAAACTCAGGACCTTACACTTGCCAGACAGGCACTTGTGCCCCTGAGCTATGTCCCTGGCCCTGGGAAGCCTCTTCCTAGCCTATAGTCTGGGAAAAGCACTCTCTGGGCCCCCACCCTCCTTGCCCCATCACTCTCAGGGAAAGGCTGTGCCTGTCCAGGGGTGGGCTGTCCAGGGGTAGGCCAGAAGCTGGAGGCCTCGCAGCAGTGTGTGTTCTGCTCTGCCTGGCCCTGGGCCCTCTCATCCTTCCCACGGCTGTTCAGGATCCTCAAGGGACCGTCCCTGTAGCTTCCCAAGGCTGGTCATGGATTTAGTCACAGTTTCCTGCTGTCTTTTTCCCCAGTCTCCATCAGGTAGGACAAGTATGACAACTCTCTCGTGGCTGCACTTCTGCAGCCCTGGGCTTCCTTTAGCCTGGCTCACCTCTTCCTTGCTGTCTGGGGAAACACTCTAGAATCTGTGGGCTGTGAGCCATTGCTAGAATCTCTATGGGTGGAAGCCCAGGGGGTAAGACTGTCCACATTGGCCATCAGAGCATGGAACTGCCACATGGCTGAGCCGTGAGGATCCTGTGGGATTCCTGAGAGCAAGGAAAGGATGCCAGGCAGACCCTTGATGGAAACCCTGCAGGGGTACGGCAGAGATGTGACCGCCTTTCAAAGCTCACTTCTTGTCACTGGAAAGGACTCTTCCTGAGCCAAAAAACACAGATGTTTTAAATCTTTAAGAGATGCTCCTCCTTAAGAAGCAAATTCTAGACTCTCTGTCCAGCCCAGCTGTTTGTTCCAGCCCTTCTAGCACCTGCTTTGTTTTGAGAGTACCTCTCGCCCTCCATGTGGTATTCCCAGCCCCTGTCTATCCTAGGCTGGTGAGGCTGCCCCTCCAGCCAAAGCACCTGCCCAAGCATTGGCCTCTTCCTGAAGCTGCTTCCATCACCACCCCTCTCCAGCACGTGGCAGGTGACAAGAATCTGCTCTTTTCAAATGTGTGTGGTGAGAAGACAGAGGTGGCTTTTTTTTTTTTTTCCTGTTTACTGGAATGCAGCTTTGTGAGCAATTCCATGTCACCAGATGTGCTTAGCAGCAGCACATACACCTAGGACCTCTGGGGCTGGGTGTGCCGCCAGGAGGCTGTCCTCGCCCTGGAAGCCTCTCACTGCAGCCTGTCTTGCCCCACAGGCCCTGCTGGAAACGGCACTGACTCGAGTGGTCCTGCCTATGCCCATCCTGGTGCTCCCCCCGATTGTCATGTCCATGCTGGAGAAGTAAGTCGGGCAGCTGCAATAGAGGGGTGGAGGGGTGAGGGGAAGGGGACCTGGGGGCCTCAGGGGAGGTACAGGGAAGCCCATGACAGCTGGCAGGTTGTTTCAGGGATGGAAAATATCCTGCCTTTTTGTCAGACTCTCCCAGGAATGGCAGTGGAATGGTTCTGTGAGAATTTGTGGACTTCTACTATGCAGGCTGTGTGCTAAGTGCTAGGGGATGGCCACAGACTAGATTAGTCCCACCCTGAGGAGCTGCCTGTCCATGTATGTGTACACACAACTTCCTACTGAGTGGTGCAGGAGCACGTGACACAGAATATGAGGTCTCTGGTCTGAAGCCTGGAGGTAGGGCCAGCATCATTCCTTGCAGGAATCCACCGTAACCTCCCTGCCTCTCTCAGAGGGAGGATCTGAGGATGCAAGGCTGTCATGACTGTAAAGAAATAAGGGGACAAAATATTAAGACGAAGCAGCAGGATTGCAAGTTTGAGGGTCAGTCTGAACAACTTAATGAGAGCCTCTTTGAAACAAAAAAGAGGCTGGGGATGCAGCTCAGTCATAGAGAGCCCTCGAGTTTGATTTGCAGAGAGAGGGACAGAGAGACAGAATTAATGAGCGTGAAAATGAAAGGTGAGGGTTGAAGTGGTGCTGCAGAGAGCCTGAGCAGAGAGGGCGGAAGGAGCTGGACGCTGAGGTCTAGGGTAGACCTGGGAGAATAGACAGAGCAGAGAAGAGCCCTAAGTGGAGGGGACCTAGCAGTTTAGAGCCCTGGCTTGTGTGGGTGATGGTGAGGAGGTGATGGCCGAGAGCAAGATAGAAGAGTTTACAAAAGGAAGGGCTCTCTAGGCAGGCCTGTTATGCAGACATAGAGAAGTCCAGCCTGGAGGAGGCAAAGCGTGCTCACTGGGGCCAGTAGGTACAAGACCCTGTGCAGTTGGCAGAGATCATCTTTCTCTCCCTAAAAGAGGTTAGTGCCTCTTGGTACCTGAACAAAGTGTGTCGAAATGTATCACCATCACCCACGCAAGCCAGGGCTCTAAACTGCTAGGTCCCCTCCACTTAGGGAAATCTATCCAGTATGGAAATTCTAGAGGCAAAAATAAACTAATCTGAGGAGCACAATCTCTTTTGTGTCCCTGGGCCTTGGATCTATAGCTGTCTTGTGAAATATGATTGTCCCCCAAAACCAGCCACTGCATAAAGAAAGGAGGAGGTGGCCGGGGGATAGCTCAGGGGCATAAGTGCCTGCCTGGCAAGCACAAGGTCCTGAGTTCAATCCCCAGTACCCCTCCCCACTGAGAAATAAAGAAAGAAAGAAAGAAAGAAAGAAAGAAAGAAAGAAAGGAAGGAAGGAAGGAAGGAAGGAAGGAAGGAAGGAAGGAAGGAAGGAAGAGGCGAATGTCTTCAAGGCTGCTGAATCCTAAACCTTGGAACTGTGAGGCAGGTTCACTGTGCACTGGATACTGGTCCCTTGCATGATCTGCTAAGATAGAACACTTTCACAACGAGCAAAGAAACTTCAGTATTCACAGATAGGCATCAAAGGACCATGGGCACCCAAGATTTACAGCAGGTTAATCCCTCAAGACTTAAGAAAGTCATTCAGAGAAAATGGAGCCTTGTCTGCCCATGACACAACAGCTGAGGGACCCAGAAATCACTCTGCCATGGGCTTTTTACCCCTGGGAAACTGAGATTGCTGGGCTAAAGCACTGCAGGACATCCTGCGCTGGAAGAAATGAGAACAGAGCCCCAGCTGTACTTTCCTTATCTCAGGGTGCTGCAGTGCTAGCACATTCCACAGTTATCCTAAGTACTACAAGCAGGAAGACGCAGTAACCTGGTTCAGCCAAGCACATCCAGGGACCTGTCCTTTGCAGGAAGCCTGTGATGCCTTCCCAGTTTGCATTTGAGTAGAGTTTGCAAAAAGTGGGATCATGATTAGTGTCCTATCAGTTTGGAAGCTGAAACTTGGCTTTCTGAGTCTTGGGAAGTGGTACAGGATGGGTAGCTCTGAACCTCCCCAGACTAGAATGTAACTAGTGTCCTGGGTGCTGCCTGGTCTAGCTCAGCTCCGGGTCCAAAGATTGCATTGAGTAGGGTGGTGAGAGGTTAGGTGATCGTGCTCCTCCTAGAGCTCCAGGGAGGGTCTCTGGGGAAAAGAAAGTCTTAACCCATGTTCTTTCATGAATATCAAGATGAATAAGTCCTAGTTTGCACCCTCAAAGACATACTAATCTCACACATACATTGCAGGACTGGGCAGTAAGAGAGGCAGGGCAAGGCAGTGGAGTGAGCTGAGTCTTCTGGTAGGAAGGCAAAACCTAGGCTCCTGCCTCATCATTTCCTGCCAGTTATGTCCCCAAACTTCTGTCAACCTTAGTTTCTCCCTGGGAAACAAGGACACTGTTCACTGGGGCTTTGCATTTCCCACCATCCAGAAGTTCTGTGGTCCATTGCAGGGCCTCACCAAGCCAGTCACAATCAATGGTTCAGGGACCCTAGCACAAGACTTCTGCTGAGGAGGTTGGTGGGGGAGGCAGTCTCCACCCTCTGGAGCCCAGGATGGGTGAGGGAGTCCGGACAGCCAGAGAAAAAAGACAAAAGAACACTTACAAAGCAGCCTACTTGCAAATTAATGGAGTGCAAATTAAAACTGAGCTCCAAGTGCTGAAGGAATGCACAGCAATGGGGGAGACCAGCTGTTGTGTGGCAGAGCTGGGACTTGACTTGCTTGCCTCTGGCCTCACTTTATCGTCTCTAGGAGGAGCACTCTGAGCTGAGGAGCCAGGGCTGCCTGCTAGGATGAGAGAGGTGGGAGCTACAAGCTTCACAGTCTTTGGCTCTGAGAATGAAAGGAACAGTCTCCAGTAAGAAGTACAGGGAGCCTTCACCTGCAGCCCAGAGCTTCGTGCCTGGGGTGGGGGTGGGAGTGGGGGGGTGCAGGTATACACAGGTTGCATCCTCTAGCTCACCAGGATGGAAGCTGGGTTTTGATTTAGGGCTAGGACGAGCCCAATTCTCAACCTCAGAGGCCAGCACCTGTGCTGCATCTGGAGGACCATAGCTCATTCCTGGGTCCTGGGGTGCATCTGGAAAAGGCAAGCTGGATCTAGGTCGGGTGGGGTTCAGGTCATACCCTCAGTGGGCCCCTGAGTCCACTCTCCGTTCTCTTTCCTTCCCCAGGATCCGGGTCTTTCCTTTCTCCAGGCATTTGCACATCTCTCCATCTGCATATTTTAACTCCCCCAGCTGCCTTTCCAATCCTTCTCTGCCATTTCCTTTTCATTTTCCCCTCCCCCTGCCCTGCTGTGATCCTCTCTGTCGGCTTGGGGCTAGGAGTCCTCCTGCACTCCAGTTTGATTACAGCCTTGGATCTGCCTCTTTCCTCAGTTGGTGGCACAGGCCTGGGGATTCCTGGGCTCCCTCCCACAAGGGACTGCACCCAGCCACCTCAGGTCACAGGCCACATATAAGGGGATTTGTGCAATGTTCTCTGCCACTCTGGAAGTCCTAGGGTGGGAGGCTAAGCTCTGCCCTTCACCTGCCTGAAGAGAATTTCACTCTTTTTTTCTGTCACTCTTCCCTGCCCCTAGAGACTCTTAGGGGTGTCTCCTGGAACATCACACCCTCCTGTCATTGCCCCTGGAACAGGAGGCAGCCCTGCTTTGCACAGCTTGTGTGCTGCTGCAGGGAGCAGGCCATGTGTTCCACCCTCATAGCTGTGCTTGGGAAGTGGATCTGAGCTGAAAGCCATCTCGAGGTTGGTCCTACCCTTTGCCCAATCCCTCCATGACTCCTAAGAAAGCACAGGAGGCCTTGAGCTGATTCCAAGGAAGGTTTGGAGCTAGCATGGACCAGAGGGAAAGAGAGGGCACAGCGTCCCCATGCTCTTGATCCTGTGGAAACCTCTCTCCTGTAGTTCACCTCAGGCTTAATTTGACAGCTGAATGAATCTCAGAGTCTGCACCCATGTGAAAGACTAGATAGAGGACAGCTCAGCCACCAGGCTCTCACTCTTCCTATGTGTGACACAGGCAATAACCACAGCAGTAGTGACCAATTACAAAACACTTACTGAAGTCCATGCAGGAGCAGATCCTTTATCTTGCATAAAATTAAGTAATTGAATCTGTATTGCTACCTGAACAGGGACATACTGGGATAGGATTTCTTGGAAGTGTAATCTTGGGATCACCTATTTTAGACTCAGAGGGGTTGTTTCACATGCAAAGTCCCAGATCTATTACCAAAGGAATCAGGCACTTGGGGTGCAGGAGCCCTTGGGAGTCTGCCTAAGCCATTCCAATGCACCCAAAAGTCTGGGCACTGCTGCTCCTGATTTTGCTATTGGCTCAAGGACAGGTATTCTGGGGATTCTTGTCCCAGGAGATGAGATGGGCCTGGCCAGGGGAGCTATGTTAGTCAGTTTTCCATAACTCTAACAAATACCTCAGATAATTATAGAGAGAAAAGGTTTATTATGGCTCATGGATTCAGAGTTTCAGTCCATGGTTGATGGGTCCCATTTCTCTGGTCCGTGGAGAAGCAGATCATGGCAGAAGTAGCTGAAAGAGAGACACTGGCATCTGTTCCCTGCAAGGGCACGTTCCCAGTGACCTGCAGACCTTCCTCTAGGCCATCTGTAGTAGACAAGCACGCTACCACTGACTACCACAGCCCTCTGAGTAGCTGGGCCTACAAGTGTGCTCAGTCATACTCAGCTTTAGGTTCCACCTTTTAAGGTTTCTGCCAGCTCCTAGTAGCACCACACTGGTGACCAGCTCTTTAACACATGGGTCTTTAGGGTACATTTACAATCCAAACCATATCAGAGGCCTCTCATCTGTGTTCACACCAGGGATACTCCAGCGGGTGGGGGCAGGATTCCCTATTGTAGCCTCTTCACACCAGGAGTTTTTCCCATGGAAGCTGATGCAGAGGTCAGATTTAATGCTCACCTGACATCCCCTGGCAGGTAGTCCAGCTTTGTGCTGTGCTGGGTCCCTTGTGCCTCCACTGCTCCCATTGAGTGGAACGCTGTGGTCTCCACTGTGGAGCCTGCTGGCTCGTGTGCCACTGGAAGCTCCAATGAGCACGGTGACGGTGCACTTGCCGGCAAGTGTGGCCCCCACTGTGTGGCCTCCCCTTAGTCCTGGAGCTGGAACAAGCAGGGCCCTGGAGGGAGGGCTTTCATGCTCTTTTCCCACCCAGGGAACTCACCTCCAAAGCCTGCCACATCAAGCAGGGCCAGCTGTGCCATGTGGGGAAAGAGGCGAAAGGTCCTGAACATGGGGGCCAGGAGCAGCTGGGCATAACAGCATTCACAGGGAATCAGGAGCCCCGGGGGCAGCAGCAGATTTGGCCTTGGCCTTGGGCAAGTCCCTGCCGGTCTCTGTGGCTCTTGGATTGAAGCTGATGAGGTGCCCATTGGGACGACTTCTGCTTCCACACATAGGACAGCACCACCCCCCAGATTACGTATGTGCCCCTGTGAGTGCGCTCTGTCTCCTCTGCTGCACGGTCTCGTTTGATTGCTATTTGATTGTCTTCTCCATCTCTCCCCAGCAGCAAGGACTAGCAGCCTCGTCTGTTGTTTCTCACACACATGGCCTTCTGCACCTAGGGCTAGACGTGGTGGGTGGCGACTGGCTACCCCACAAGTGCTCGCTTATGAGCAGCAGTGTTCTTCATGACGGGGCCTGGGAAGAGGAGTGACAACTGGAGATGGCCCCAAAGACAGAATTCTGCTATATTTGTTTAGCTACAGGCTGGCACTGGCCACAGAGTCAGACTGCCCCTGCCCTGAGACTAAGTAGGACCCAGAGGATGGCTGGTAACCAGCCCACACCGTCTTCAGGTGCTCAAGCCTCATGGGCTCCTCTCTCCCCACAGGACCACTCTCCTACAGGCGCGCCCCCGGCTGCTCCTGCCCGTGCAAAGCCTTGTGTGCCTGGCAGCCTTCGGCTTGGCCCTGCCGCTGGCTATCAGCCTCTTCCCGCAGATGTCAGAGGTCAGTGTGGATCAAGGGCAGGGGAGGGAGGGACACAGGTGGGTCATTTCTTACCAAATGCTTATCCATTGCTGACTCCTTAGCACTGTGCTGGGCACTAGGATTAGAACTGTGAGACTGGCCAGGCTGTGAACTCTGAGAGTTGAAGGTTTAGCACTGAACATAAGAATGAAATAAGGACTAGCAGGTGAAGTTAGAGGAGGGTTAGAATAGGAGATGCTCAGCTAGACATGGGAGGGGACAGCTCAAGGAAGTGGAGTTCCCTGGAGCCTGGAGCCTGGACTGGAGCTGGCTGGGTGAGAAGGGCTGGGGCTCACATGAGCTAGGGGGTCAGGTGGTGTGAAAGTGCTGAGGAGAATGGCGCGTGGCATGTCCCAAGAGCACGGTGAGGTGTGCTGGGCCAGGGAAGGGGAGCTGCGGCCAGGTCGTGTGGGGAATGTGGCAGTCAAAGCAGAGAAGGACTGTTCGAGAGAAGACCACAGATTCCTGATTTTGAACAGTCCCTAGAGCTGTGTAGTGAGGCTGGGTTGGAGCTCTGGAGGAGAAGGAACCATCAGGAGGCTGTGGCGGGGGTCCAGTGAGAGATGATGGCGGCTTGGACCAGGCTCTTGGCAGTGGGCGTGAAGAGAAGTGGGGCCTTTCAGAGAGAGTTGGGTGGCCGCTTCATCAGGATTTCTTGAAGAACTGCATGTGGTGGGAAGGGAGGGAGCCGGCAGGATGTATGTCTGGCTTTCTGGTTTTGAAAGCAGAAGGCAAATATAGGTACTACTTAACAAGATGGAGACACGAACAGAGGCAGGGTTGAAGGAGGACAGCATGTTGAGTTGGATGGACCCATGGGTGTGAAGAGCCTGTGTAGCATGCAAATGCAGATGCTTGGTGGGGAGTTGGCTCTGGGCCTGGAATGCAGGAGAGAGGCCTGGGCTCAGAAACAGAAGTCGAGGTCACTAGGGTAAAGCCAGTACTGGTAATGACAGAACCAGTAGAGTGTGACCTCTGAGCCCATGAGGTTGAGGAGCACCTGTTACCTTCAGGCAATGAGGACAAATCCTGCACCCAAGGGGTGGCAGTCAGGGGACAGGGGGCACCTGGCATGCAGGAAGAAACAGGACCATAGCTAGAACGAATGGGGGATCCAGCGTTTTTATTTAGTTACTTTTCCCTTTGTTAACTGGGAGGGACTGGATTTGTGTACATTGAAAAGGGCAGTACCAGGAAGGAAACTGAGAACTGGTAAGGAAGAAGGGAGGGACCAGTGCACAGACAAGGGCTAACCTTGGCCGGGCGTGAGCCCTCTGCCCACGTTAGCAGACAGGGCAAGGGTAGGAGGCAGGTGAAGCAGGGTGGAGAGATGAGCAGGAAGCCAGGCAGGGGACCAGTCCACACAGGTGAAGAGTGAACATGCCGTGTGGAGTAACTGGCCCGAAGAAGCATGGGGTTGGGAGTGCGGAGTTCAGCCAGATTGGACTCTCTTCTGACTGTGCTTCAGCAGTGGGCCACAAGAGGTGCTAGGAGGGGCCAGGGCTCCTGAAGGAAAGTCAGGGAAGGTAACAATAGGGGCAGGATGGTGAGGACTGGACCAAGGACCTTAAAGTAGGTGGTGCAAACCCAACCTCCGGGTCCAGGTCCTAGGGGATCCCATCCTGGCAAGTCAGGGTAAGAACCTGTATATGATAGAAACCATTACCTACCTCATGGTACAGGGCTCAGCTGTGCCATGAGGACAGGGACACCCGTTCCACCTCCTAGAAAGCCCAGCCTGGATGCCAGGTTACATAGAAGTTTTGAAGGAGAATATTCTCAGAGATCCCTGGAATCTGCATCCCTGAGGGGCTGGGTCCTTGTTTGTCTCTGCAGTCAGCCTAAGCCCAGTGTTCTAGGTGAGGTTCTGAGGGCCCCACCTGCTTGTAGCACAGTTGTGCATAGAGCTTCAGCAACTTGTAGGGGAGGAACCCAGGGCAGGAAAGCCCAGGACACTGAACCAGAGCCTACCCCAGCTGCAAGGATTTCCAGATCTCTTTGCTCTATTGGGAAATGAAGGCCCAAAGCAGCCTTGGGGCCAGCCCAAGTCAGGGCAGTCAGGTGCCAAGTGAGGAAACTGTGGAGGCACGGTCCCCATTCCCAGTGCAGAGGTGGCCCAGAGGCAGCTGCTGTGCCTCACAGAAGCTCCCCGTGAAAGCCCAGCTTCTCTGATGCCCACCTCTATCCAGATAACATGGAAGATAGCTTTTCTAGGTATCCAGCCAAAGTCCCCTTACCACAACCGAAGTCACCTTCTCTAGATGGGGAAGAATATGGTCACTGCCTAATAGGTCTTTGTTCTCTGGGAAGGGAGGGTAGAAGCATGATTTTCAGGGCCTCCTGCTCAGTTGTGCCAATCTCAGAAGGATGCAGCTACCATGGACATCACGGGGTATTTTGAGGGCTGTCTGTGACCCAGGGCACTGAGGCCATCAGCCAATGGCTGAGAGGACTCCTGCTCCCCCATTCATCCTCCCAATTAATTCTAATGAGGTGCTTCTTGCCATACAGGGATCATGTCTCACATCCCAGAAGCCAGTGGGATTTGTCTTAATAAGTCTGGACTTGCTTGGGCTGACCCAACCTTGCCAAAAGTCACCAAGGCTGTCAACAGTAGTAATCACTGAAACACTAATTGATTAATTAGGGTACTTGGAGATCAACTTTAGGAACTGGCTCCTAGAATGGCTGGCCTGCGGTGACCGGTGTGGCTTCTGATGGTGGAGGAGAATGTCAATGCCCTCTTCAGCTCCTGAGCAGGAGCTTATCTGTTCTTTTCAAATCAATATCCCTGCCTATTAAAATGACACTGAGGGTCAAATTGCAAATAATAACAATAATAATAATAATAATAATAATAATAATAAATCTACCTTTATTAAGCATCTTCTAGACCAAGCAGCATGCTGGGAACTCTGTAAGCTTCACTGTATTAAGTCCTCCTAATGTTCTTCAAGTCCAAAGTCTTATTGAATATTAAGGGATATTAACTAGACAATTGGATGTGTGCAATTGTGGCTTTGAAATAAGGTACTTTCTAGAGATAAGGAACCTTTAGCACACAGAGGATACTTGAAGCCAAGGAGAGGGTGAGGTCATGGTAGGAGGAGGACATTCCATCAAGAAAGAAAAGGAGAGCAACCCATTCAGGACCCCTTCTATCTCTTAGGCGCTATTCCTTCTCCTAATCCTATTCCCCACTCCTTTCCCCCAGTAAATTTTCCTACTCTTAAAAAAGAAAAAGGAAAAGGGGAGAAATGAGTAACCAGACCAAAGGGGAGAATCCTGGGTGGAGAATATTCCTGGTGACCAAGGACACAGGCATTTTAGAATGAGCTACCACAGAGAATTTGTGGGGCCGATAAAACTTGACGACCGGATGATTTAGCTAATCATATCAGTCTATGAGGCAAAATGGCAGTGAGTTTTCTGACTTTATTGAGAGAAGTGAGCTCAGGGACAGGTAAACATGGAAGATCAGAAAAAAAAAAAAATCCACTCATTGGTGTTCTGGGAAATGGGGGTGGGAGTTTAGCAAAGAGATTGCCCAAGGTGGGAAGCCACGGTCTCCAAGGGTCCTTGGGTCCAGTGGGTAGGAGAGCGTAGCTCACTTGCCATGGTAGGGAATTGGCAAGTCCAGTACATGGCATCAATATGCTGTTTACAAATGAGGAAACTGAGGCTCATTAAGTTTGAATACCTTTCCTGAGTTACATGCTGGTAATGGTGGAGTTGGCTCAGTACCTAGGCAGAAAGATTCTGCAGTCCTCCTCAGCCTATCCACTCCTCACTGTAAAAAGAGGCCTCTGTGTGTGGCCCAGATCCCTCACAGGCTATTTATCACACTTACTGATTCATAGGAACATTCCAGTTAGGCCTCCTAGCCTTCACAAGGAGTCCGTGTCCACGTTCACAGGGATTTGCTGGAGTGTCCATCCTGGATTTCTGAGGGCTAAGGAAGGGACGGCAGAGTCTGGTGGCCCAACAGATGAACTAGGAACTTCCTCATGACCTGTGTGAGAACTGGGGAATGGGGTCCGGCCTCCTTCCTGGACTCGGTCCCATTGCTTGTGCAGGGAGCATGAAGTCTACTCCAATGGGTCCTGTAACCCAGGCACACTTGACTAGACTGTCCTAGGCATGATCAGGCCTAGTCACATCCAGAATCTGTTCACTGCCTGACGATCCCCCATACCGACTGGGAGGACTTCCCTTCTCCTTGTAACTGGTGTGGCTGCTTGACCTCTGGTCTCTGAGAGCCTCCATTCCAGTGGTAGAAGTAGAAACTCAAGGTCTCTCATGTGGTGGGGAAGATTGCTCATGCACACGCTTGCCCTGGGGTCCACTTTAGGTCAGGTAGGTAGTAGAGGCCTCCTTGGGTCATGATGAGACCTGATTTGTGATGGCCTTTCTGGTTGTTGCCTCTCTGGGGATTGGAGTTCTGAATTACAGGCCTCTGTGGCTGCTTCTGCCCCTCCTCCCCGTACCCATCCACATACACCAGTGCCTCAGTTCCCTCAAGGAGGTCCAGAGTCCAGTTTGTGCATCCTTGGGGTTGGCTGCCACCAGAGGCTGAATAGGGTGACGGCAAATGTCCCCCTAACTCTGACAGCTGGTGCTCTCTACCTGGAAGCACTTCGAGTCCTGTTTAATGAACCTCATGTCTCTTGGGAGCAAGCAGCAGCACCTTGGCCAAGCCCCCCTCCCTCCACCCTGCCTCTTTCTGCCTCTATCTTCCTTTGTGCCTCTTCTGCCTTCCTGGTTCCTCTCTGGTCTGTCCCCTCATCCCCACCCCCCTACCCCCGCTGTTCCCCCAAGAGCTGAGGGGCTGGGGAACAGGGCTGCACATACAAGCCGGAGCTATTGTTCGACAATCTGTTTTTGTCTTCATCTTGTTGGCAGGCGGCAGGAGAGGAGCAAAAGGTTAATGAGGCACTGTGAACGGGCGAGCCAGCGTGGTGACAGGGAACTAATTAGGAGCAGTTTAACAGGAGGAAAAAGTGAAATCTCCTCTTCACCAACTGTCAATAATTAGCTGATTTGGTGAGGTTGAAATGTGTCCACAGAAGGTGGGGCTTGTCTGGGGAGGAGTGAGCTTGGGGAGTGGGGGCACTGGGAAGCAAGGCCCAGCCCCTAGGTGGCATCGGGGCCGGGGCTGTGCTGTGTCCCTCAGGCTTGCCCTCCGTCCTTCTGGCTGGTATCCCTCCGCATAGCCTGAATTTTACTTAACTTCAGAACCCTCAGTCTACCCAGCTGTAAGTTGGAACTAAGTTTCTTCCTGGCCCTGCTGGGTAAGAGTCTGGAAGTGGAAATACGGGGTGTAGTCCAGGTGCTAGAGTCAGGAGAGAAATGGCAGCTCTGTGAGTAAAGTCTGATGCCTGCCTGGCCTGCCCTGCCCTGCCCTGTGGGTGTGCCCCCTGGGCCACCCTCTGAGGGCAAGGCTGGCTTGTAAACAAGTGCCAAGTACAAATAGGCAGGCCTTAGCCACCCTTGAAGCAAGCCTCATGGTCCCCTGGGCCCATGACCAGCTGGTCAAGGGAGATTAAGTTGTGTGCCTGTGGGCTGGGGCTGCCAATAGAGGCTCTGAATATGCTTCTTCCCTGCCTGGACTCTGCAGGGGCCTCTAGGGAACAAGGAGTCAGGTTCACTAGCCTGGAAGATTGTTTCCGGTTTGGCCTGTTTGCGCTGTCAGTTGTCTCCTCTTTTGTTGGCCCCTGGCCTTTGACCTTCCTGACACCTCAGAAGATGCCTCCTCTCCCTCCACCAGCTCTGCTGAACACCTTGACTAGAAGAAAAGAGCTAAGAGCCTTCGGGGCTTCCTGCTCTAAGCCTCTCTGTTAGCTCTGTCAGCCCCAGACCCCTGCCTTCTCAGCCTAAGCCCTCCTCCCCTCAGCTCTGGAGTGTCCTGAGGACTTGGAAATGTGCTCTGAGGAAGGCTTCTGCCCTTCCCATGTCCTCAGCATCGTTCAGGAGGCATGTCTTTCCCTGGCCACAGAGGGTGGCTCTTAGAAGCCACACCCATGTGTAAGTGAGGAGCATGGGTCTAGCATAGCCACTCCCCTCCCTGTGCCTGACTCTCCTCCTTAGTTTCCAAGGCTGAGAGAATGTGTTTGCCCCTAGGGTTACCAGAAACTCCACCCCTCACCATCCCTGAGGAAAATGGTAGTTTGATGAACCAGTTTGACTAGGTGGCTATGACCCATCCCAGAAGCCAATGTCTCCAGCTTGTCTCCCTTTCTCTGAGAAAGTATTTGAACTTCTCACCAAGTCTGGGTAAGAGTTAGGAATCGCTTCAGATTCTCTTGCAGGCTGTTCCAGGAATGGCTTCTCCTGGGAACACCTTCTTGTTGTTACCTCCAAGACTGTCCTGTGTCACACGTGCAGTCCCATCTCCTGCCTCAGGACACAATCCTCTCTTCCACTCTGACACATAGAGTTTCCTAAGTCCAGCAACTTGTACTTTCTACATGCCTAACAACATGGTTCATGTGGGTTTACATTGACTTTGTTGGCACCTGCTTTTAGGTCTGGTACAAAGCCAGAGATAGAGTCTGAGGAGCATTATGTCCTCCTGAGTCCACAGTGGCTTTCACTGTCCCCCTAGCAGCAACCTCCTCCTGTCCAGCCTCAAACCCATCTCCTACTTTGCTTGGAGATGTTTGTTTGGGGTTTTTCTCATTTACTGCTTTAATCAGTCCCTACTGAACTCCAAAGCATGCTATTTTTGCCTTCAGAAATCTGCCGCCTCCCCGCCCGCTGCTTTCTTGGAGTTTGCCCACAGGACCCCCCAGGAGGGACGAATGGGGATGGCAAAGCCACTCAGAGCCCAGGAACGCCAACGCCACCTGTCATGTTGCCTGTTCCCCACACCCCCAGCCTCAGCCCTTGTGTGCACAGACACACACACGCACACACACACACACACACACACACACAGAGGCACACATGCATACACGCTTACATGAGCATGCACATACTCCCAGTGACGGGCCTCAGCCAGGCTATCTCCCAGCCTGTCTCCCCCAGCTCTCCCTCTCCCAGGACATTCTAGACCAACTCAGTGAGTTCAGGGCTGAAAGAAGCTTAGTTGGGAGAAGCTTCTGTTAAGAAGATAGAAGCATTGATCTGTGCAAACTGTTTTGAACATGGTTGACCCACAGTAAGAGTTCAGCCGTGGGAGCAGAGCCAGCAGGACAGGCCCGGGGCACTGGCATGACTTCAGGCCCCAAGTGGGGATTCTAAACCTTTGAAAGCTCCCCCATCTATTCCTAGATTTTATCCTTATCCTACTAGCACCAAGAGTTAGAACATTTTCCCACTGTACCAGTGGGGGAATTGAGGCTTTGAGTCTTAGAAGATGGGGGACAGAGAATGATTTTGAGATTGGTCCAGCAGAGGGCACCCAGGCATAGTGCAGTGTTTCAAAGTGAACAGGGGGCCCAAGACCTTTGCTGGGGCAAAGCAAGGGGGAATGAAAAGAGCAAGAGGAGCCCCTGCTCCTGGCCAGTTAGTTCGGTTTGCTTGTTATGGAAGAGCATCTGGGTAAGGCAAGGGACACAGAGCTATCTCGAGTGGCTTATAATGGGCTGCACTGTGAGACACCCAGGCACATACCTGGTCTTTATTTAGGGCTGTGATGAGGATTAAAAACAAGTTCTGGGGGCTCAAGAGGTGGCAGCAGTGTGTATCTGCTGTGGAAAGATCAGGGGAGGCTTTCTGGAAGAGGCAGCCCCAGAGGAATATGATATACCCTGGCCCCTGGCCTCAGATAGTTGAGAAAAGAAAAGAAGAAGCTAGCAGGAAAGGAACCCAGATGAAGTCCCAGAAGGCCTTGTGTGTCCAGCTAAGGAGTCCACTTCACTGAGAAGGCCCGAGAGCCCAGAAGCAGTGTCAGAGGCCTCCTCCGCTCCCCTAGCTTCCCTGTCTTCCAAGGTTGGGCCTGCGCCTGTGTGTATGTCTGAGCAGGGCCTGGCACTGCCCAGCCCTGGCGAAAGTGTGGACATGGCTGATGGGTGAGTGAGCCCGTCCCGGGTCTGGCAGAGGCCTCAGCCACACAGGGTCAGCAAAGTGTCTGCCTAGGCTTTGGGACCCTGTCATTGTTGCCACCACCTGCGGACCCTCAGAAGCTCAGACCCCTAGCCAGGCACAGGAAGTGGCTTTGAGCTGTGTCAGAGGGTCAGGCTGAATGCCCCACCCCCAGCCCTTTGTCTTTGAAAAGGAGGCCAAAAAGCCAGCAGCAGAAAGGCCAGGAGGAGGAAGGGCTTTGTAGTGGGTAAAAACCCCTCAGAGTGGGGCAC
Source organism: Capromys pilorides (assembly GCA_004027915.1). Classification (NCBI taxonomy): domain Eukaryota; kingdom Metazoa; phylum Chordata; class Mammalia; order Rodentia; family Capromyidae; genus Capromys; species Capromys pilorides. The sequence goes on along the minus strand of PVKN010000063.1, from coordinate 69,740 downwards.
AGGCTGGGGGATCCAGTTTCCTGTTTATGTCTCTGTACCTTAGCTCCAGGTTCAAATATGTAAACTATCCACTGGCCCTGGCTGCAGGTGTGTGTGCTCCCAGGCTGCAAGGCAGAGGTGCCCTGAACACATTCCTGACTCTGGCCCCCCACCTTAATGAGCCAGCCCAGAGACAGGTAAATAGCTCAAGGTTAACCCTTCCCAGACCACGGAGAAAGGCTTAAGGCAGCCCCAGTCCCCAAATCACACTTGTTGCCACCACTCCACAGGGCCAGCTGGGCCTTGGATATGTTTTCTTAGGAGAGCCTGGGCTCTCCCTACACACATCAGAGAGGTCACTTCCAGGAAGGTCTCTTTATTATTGGTGACAGGGTTGGAAATAGCGTCTGATCAAGCAGGTAGCAAGGGTTCCCCACCCTGGCTTCCCCTAATAAACCCAACCCTGAGGACCTCTCACAGTCCCCAGTACCCATGAGACTTAGGAATGGCAGACCATTGGGCTTACACAAGCTGGAGAGGACCTAACCAATGGCTGGCTAAGTTGCCTCTGGAAGCAGGAGGCTATGCCCAGCGTTTGCACTGAGTGGGGCCTGGGAACCTATCCAGTTGCCAAGACCAAAGCTTCTGAGCCCTCAGGAAACCACACTCAGGAGACTATTTGCTGGTGACCATGGCTGCTCCGTGTCTGGGAACCCTCTGCTAGTGCTTCCGAGCCCCACACTGGTCCCTGGAGACCAAATCAGAGCCTCATTCCCCCCACCACCCGCCCCTTAAATGTGCCTGTTCCCGAGGCCCTGGCTCCCACCCTTCCATCTGCTCTCCTGGGCAAGCTCCTCCACTCTGGAGGCTCTGGCTCTGCTCACGCTTCCAGGCTGTCTCTCCTGCCCAGAGCCCAGAGCCCTGGGCCCATCTGCTTCTCAGGCCTCTATTGGGGAACCCACAGGTGCCCTACACTCAGCATGGCCACCCTGAGCCCATCCCCTCCCATACTCCCTCCTCTGAGAATGGTATCACCAGCCACCCCAGCTCCTGAGCTAGAATTAGGAGTCATCCAACGCACAGTCATCCTCGACACCTCCCTCTCTCCCCCACGTGGGATTGGTCATCACCTCCTATGGATTTCGTCCTCAGGAAGGATCCAGTGTACCCTCCCATCTGCCCCCACTGACAGCAAACCAGGTGGAACCGGCACCTCTGTGACTCTAGCAGCTGTTCCCTGGGGAGCTGCCCTCCCCCACCACTTAACCCCCTAGTCTACCTTCCACTCCTCCACTGTTGAAAAGACCTCTCTAGCTGGATTAGGACCACCCCTACTCAAATCCCTTCCATGGCTCCCTGTTGCCCTCAGAAAAAGGCTGGTGACGCCTTCATTAGCCTACAAGGTCCTGCCAATCCTGGCCTCCATTTCCTGCCACCTTTCCAATAAGCCCAACATTGCTTCATACCCTAACTGCGCCCGCTGGCCTGCTAAATAAAGCTTTTCCTTCACCCCGCAAGTGTTTTTGTTGTTGTTGTTTATTCTGTCTTATCAAAATCCTTCATTTTTTCCCTGGCCAACCTCCTCTGAGAAGTCTTCCTTCCTGATCCTTTCATCAGTAAGTGGTAACCCCTCGCCACTCTTCATTTCCCTGCTACTTTGTCTCTGTGGCATCCATCTGCTTCTGCTCGCTGACCCCTCCCTGGAGCTGGAGCTTCTCGAGGGCAAGGGCTGTTCTCTATCTGTGTACTCAGCCCCGTACATGGAGCTGTTGGCCATAAACCAGGGCTACCCTAGCGTGGCAGCTCTGTCCCCAAGCCTGGGCCCCACTGTACCCCAAATATTTTCTCTCAGAGCCTTCCTGTTGCCTGTATCTCTCCATACTTCCCTCCTACCTGCTGTCCTCAGTTCAGAGGGGTAGAGGGGCCCTAGGGGAGCCTCAGGTCTGGGAAGGGGAGGCATCCATGTACCCCAAGCCTGTGCGCTCTAAAGAGTCTACGCCGTGGGCTGTGGCCCTGGGCCGTGGTCCTCCACCTCCATGCTCAGCAGCCTCTCTGATTTTAATGCGGGCCTCAGTGCTTCAGTGAAAGCCGGCATGGGAAGTTGCTAATAATGGCACTAAAATAAAATATGCTACATCTGTTATGGGTAGCAGAACAAAATTAGCTGCTCACACCTCTGACATCCAAGATGTCTTAACTTAAAATACTCCTTGGCTTACTTTACATCATTTACTGATTATATTTAAAAGAAATACAATTTTGCAATTACTGGTTCTTTCCAGTGTGTTATCTATGCATCATTTTCCTTTTATGTTTATATATTTCTCCTTCATTAGTGCAGTCTGAAGGGTGATTAGGATTCTTCAAACATTTTACAGAGGTTAAACGTTGATTAAGATTTAATTATTACTGTAAATAGCTTGGAATGACATATGGTGCAAAAGCCTGACATATGTGCATTTGAATAAATGAAGTGCTATTTCCCAGGATGCCTCAGTAGCTGTTTAACAGCTTTCCCGAAGGGTTATGTTACACCTCATGGTAAGATTGCTGGGATGTTATATTTTGTTGGTTTTTGCAGCTGAAAGCTAAGAACAGTTTTCCAGTTTTTTAAAAACATTGAATATTTTAAATACCTAAATTGTTTTGCACAAATTTTTGCTAATTTGTCTAACTAGGTTAAACATTTTCAAAAGCATTTAGATTTTTAAGCGTGGGCGCTGTGCATTGTGTCAGTGGCAGTGTAGGGATGAGGGGAACCGATGGAGTGGAGGGGACTCGGGGTAGAGGGGACTCGCACCAGCAGGGGTAGGGAGGGAGAAGGTGGTTTGAGGTGAGGGATGGGGATGAGGCCTGGGTCCTGAGCCTAGATCTTTTTGTCTGTTTGGCCATACAAAGTAGGGCATTGGTATTGATGTGTCAGGGACTACAGGGGAAAGGGTCTCCCTATCCCACCACAGTCATCAGCTCCAGTCCTTACCAAACTCTCTCTTGTCTGGACCTTGACCTGTGTCACCTGGTCTTGACTGAGCTCTCTGGAGGCCAGCCTCAGGTGTGCCACCTTCTTCCTACTTTCAGGGTTTCCATGTGTTGGCATATGGCAGGTGCCAAGGGCCAAGTTCAGCTGAGCTAAGTTGTGCAGACCTAGTGCTCTGTGACCCTGCCCAGGGCAGGTGTTAGGCTGGGCCTCCTGACTGATGGAGCACCTTGCTTCCTGGCCCCATTAGCCTGGGCCCAGGCACCCCTACTGGTTCAATCCCTGGAGCCAGAGACCAGCATCTGGTCTCCAGGGAGACCCCCTCTCACAGTGCTAGCTACCTCTTTTTGTTTTCACGCATTTGATCAGTACCTAGAGACACCAGCACTGTGCTAGGCCCTGAAGACACTGGACTGCATAAGGTCTGCACATCCACTGCCTTAGGAAACTTGTGATCTCATGTGGAGAGGACAGGGGTGAGTGATTATCAGTCCCCAAATAATGTGGTGTCACTTTGATATGAGAAGTGCAGGAGGCTACAGAGCCAGGGGGTGACATATCCAAACTGGACAAGAAAAGATGTCTACAGCTGAGCTATGAAAGTCATTGAAGATGGGGGCAGATGAGGTGGAGGTGGGAGTGGGGTGGGAGGGCAGCTCTGGCAGAGGGGATAGACCAGGCAGAGTTGGAACAAGAGGGGAATAGCCCAGTGTGTTCAAGGAAGACCAATTTATGCATGTGGTGCATTTTCTCTAGTATAAGGGGAAAGGTGCTCAGGGGTGGGCAGGAGTAAGGAGAGTGGGGGAGTGGGTGTCTAGATTTGGCCCCTGAGATCAGCAGGGGTCACTTAGCCATTTTATATCGAAGAGAGGAACTACCAGAACCTGAGACTGGCACTGGCCGTGGTGGGGAATGAACTAAAATGGATGAGAACTTGGGGGAGAGAAGGAAAAGGGGTTGGGGAGGCCCCAAGGTTTTCAACCAGAATGTTACTGGGTTGTGGTGCATTTTCCCAAGAAAGGGGACAATACCTGGAAGTACCTCAGATGTGGGAATCCAGGGGGCTCAGCTAGAGCAGTCCCCAAGGACCCTGAGAAGTAACTAGTGGATGTTGTTAAGTGAAGAGTGGCAGTGACCTTGGAAAGGAAGACTTTCATAGAGGGCGATGGGAACAGAAGAAGCCAGATTTGCTGTGGGTTGGGAAGTCAGTAGGAGGTGAGGAGGTGAGCACAACCAGGATAGACAATTCTTTAAAGAGATATGGTTGCTGAGGAGGAGAGAGATGAGGCAGTGCTGGAGCCTGCCATGGGGATAGGGAAGTGGTGTTCACATCAAAAGTTCTTATCAAGGACACTGATGGGCAGGCATCAATGGACAGCCATGGTGGAAAGAAGAGGGCATCAAGAGGAAGCTGCTACCCAGGTTGGGGGGTGCAGGAGCTTCTGCCACTGCCTTTCAAGGGGAAAGATAGGGGCACAGGTGGGTACAGGGAGGTCATAGGATGCTGGATGATGAGAAGCTCGTGCTTTCCCTCTGGTGCCTTCTGCTTCTTTCACTGAAGTAAGAAGGCTCATGGGCATAGAAGTAGGGGGCTGAAGGCCGTGTACTCAGGGTGAGCACAGAAAGGTAAGGATGGCGTCTATGGAAAAAGGGAGAGGGAGATGAGTAGACAGCGGGGTGGAGCCATGCCATTGCCAGTTGCTAGAGGGCCCAGCTAGATTCAGGGACAGTGCATTTTGAATAGTCTGCAATGGTTAGTCATATTTAAGTACAGAAATGATAGGTGCATGGTTGGGGCCTCCAACACAGGGCTTCTACCACTTGGGCCTGGAAAGACCCTTGGGCCAAGAAGAAGCTAACATACTGGTCCCTGGGTCTGGGTTGGAAGAAGGAGGTCAAGACTAAGTGGAGGAGAACCTGGAGCCTCGAGACTCTATAGTCTAGACATGAAGAGGAGCAGTGGAACTGGGGTGCTGTTATGAGGGACTACAAGGGTGGAGCTTGGCAGGTCTAGGGGTTGTCCTAGGAAGGGGAAAAGGGCCCCAGAGATGAGGGGTACTTAGCATTCAGAGGGCAGAGTGTGGGATGTTCACTCACATGGATGCGCTGTGAAAAGGAAGAGGCCAGATGGGGATGGCAAGGACACTGAGCCCCCATGGTGATGTCTTGCTAGAGAAGGAGGTTGTGTCACTAGGCAGGAAACATGGCTCTGGCTGGGGGTATGCGGCAGCAGAGAAGCAGAATTATGGCCACTAGAGTCATCCCAACTGCTGCTCCAGTACCCCTTTTCCACTCTTTACCTTTTTTCTTTCTGTTCTTTTCTCCTCAGATTGAAACATCCCAGTTAGAACCTGAAATTGCCCAGGCCACAAGCAGCCGGACAGTGGTGTACAACAAGGGGCTGTGAACGGTAGTTGGCCGGCCTGGGGACAGTACCATGTCCAGGCCAGTGAAGAGTTGGGGGCAGCAAAGAGTCACACAGGCTGCTCCTGCATGGAGGGGCAGGCTGGACCCCACCAGGCCTGGGCCACATGGGGAACACTCAACCCACAGTGGTAGCAGACTAACCCATTCACCTTTTAACATAGGTAGGAGAGAGGAAGTCTGACACATTTCCTATATAAAGCATCAAGTGCATTTCTGGGCCTTACGCGGGGTTGTCAAAACTCCACTCAGCACAATTATGTGTGAAGCTATAAAACTAGGAATGCCCATGGGATAGACAGAGGATTCTTCTATACTTTTGTTTCTTTTTCTTTCTTTCTTTCTTTCTTTCTTTCTTTCTTTCTTTCTTTCTTTCTTTTTCTTTCTTTCTTTCTTCCTTCCTTCCTTCCTTCCTTCCTTCCTTCCTTTTTTTTTTTTTTTTTAATCAGAATCAAGTCTGAGCCTTGGTTAAGCAGACCAGAAGTGGTAAGCCCGGGAACTGGGTTGTTCTGGTGGCCTAGCTGGTAGGATATTTGAGTGGCCAAATCACAATGAGAAAGGGCAGAGAAGGGGTCTGCATTCCACAGAATGAACTAGTCAGGACTAAAGGCCTCAGGAATTGGCTCAAGGGAGTCACGGAGCCCTGGCAGACTCTGGAAGATCCCATGGTCGGTAGGCTCTGCATATGGCCAGCCCTCACCCATGCCACAGCTGTGGAAGCAGTTCCTGAGTGAAGCACATGGCATGGTGGTCTGCCTTGGTGGGGTGCTCAGTGATTTTAGGTCCCAGCTCCAAGAAGAGAGCCCCAAGAAGGAATGAATTTTGGCAAGAATCGTGCGCCTGTGCTGGCCTCTCCAGAAGATCCTCTTTCAAGAGCAGGCTGGATGTTGGGCTGAGGATGAGCTGGAGCTGGGCTCACTGCTGTCCGGAGAGTCTCCAGCCCCCACACCTGCCTGCCCCATCCACCCCATTCTGAGCAGGAGGACCTCCCACCTGAGGGTGCCAGGGCCTGATCCCTAGGACCTATCTGAGAGACAGCATCAGCCCCAGAGCTGTGGGCCTGGTTTTGGCACCAACAGGCTGTGTGGCCTTGGGCAGTCCACTCCCTTCTCTGATCATCTGCCCTTGCCAGAATCAGAGTCCTGGACCAAGGGTTTCCCCGACTCTTCCAATTCACCCATGCCTGTTCTGCTCAGATGCTGGCCATCTCAGACATATCCTCCACATGGACACCGGCCTGTGAAAGGAGCAGGCCTCCTGGGATTGACCAGAAGTTCGCCTCAGATCCTGGACTGTGCCCTTTGTATGACTCCACATCCCAGGCGCTCTTGACATTTGCCAGTTGTTTCATGGTTCTGGAGGAGGCCATGGCATGGATGCCTCTGCAAGCCTGGGCCACAGCTGTGTCCACCTCTCACCTCTGCAGGCTCAGAGTACCTTTCTGCTGGCTCTTTCTCTCATTTGCAGGCAAGGGAGGAAGAGAGGGAAGCAGGAGGCAGGGTGACTCATCTGAAAGGCCCAAGAGGAAGGGAGTCGTGGCCTGGATGTACCCCTCAGCTGAATCCCACAAGGATAGACTCTCAGCCTGCAGCCCCTGGGCCTCCTTCTCCTGGTGACCCTGAGAAGGATCTGGGCTGGAGGTGAACACGTGTGCGCGCAGGGAAAGGCACGCATGAGCAGCAAGGCTGCGGCCACACAAGTCCCTCCGCGCCTGAGGACATGTGGTTGTGGAGGGGTGGATCTTCCATGGGCACTAACACATACACCCTCGGTGGCCAGCAGCTGGCTCTGTGGTATGTTGCCCTGGGGGTCTGTCACACTCTGGAGGAGGAGCCCACTCCCTGCTCAGCAGGGAGAGAAGCAGATTGGCATGGAAGACAACACAGCAGGGCAGAGGGGGCCTCAGTGTGGGAGGAAGCAGGAATTTTGAGCCAACTCCACCATAATGTGAATTTGCCAATGACTGCTGGCTGTGCCGGTCTCTAGGCCTGGACTGGAAGCTGGGCGTGTCTGGGTCCTCTCTTGAAAAGCTCATTTCAAGCTTACCCTGCCCCTTCTTATCATAGGGTTTTGTTCTTGTGCACTTTATCTTGGACCAAAACTCCCCCACTACCCTTAATTATCCCTTCCAGGGGCCCAACAAAGATGGAGTGTTTGCGCTCACCCTCCGCTCACCCTCCACGCTGGTTGCCCCAGCCCAGCCTCCAGCCTCATTCCCTCCCCCACTGTGGCCTCAGCATCTGTAAGCTATCCGCTTTGTCTCCGGATGACTTTTATCATGCTCCCAAATGTAATTCCAGGTGAGCCAAGGGGCTGCTTTGCAGAAGGGTGCACTGAAAAAGGATGCTTACAGCTCAGGGTGATGGTGAGAAGGGCTTCAGTGGGCCATGCTGCTAAGCCCTGATCTGGCTTTAGAAAACCCCATAAACGGAAACCTGCTGCTAACGCCCATGCTCATCTCTGCTGAGGCCATAGGAGAGAGGTCTCGGGGGCGAATTGGTTTGTCATTGGGGAGGAGGCCAAAATTTTCCCGGCCAACCCTCTTCTGGTCACTTCAGACATTCCTTTAGCCCCAGGGATGCCCCCATCCTATTCCCAGAAAGCAATTTGAGAGTACAGGCTCCAAAAGTCAACGATGTCCAGATAGCCGCCAGGCCCTGTTTCCTTCCCAATCGTGACCTGACTTGTTTCCTGTTTGGAGCCTCTGGCCTGGGAGAAAATGGGGTCCTGAGGAGAGCCCAGGTGGGCTGCCAGCTTTAGGAAGGAATGAGGCCCCACCCAGGCCTCAGCACACCCAGGGACTTCACAGTGTCTTTTTAACCTTCTCAAAAAATTTCTCAATCTCTGTGATTTATGTAATACTAATGAGCTGTGGGCAATAAACAAAGGATTGAAAGCATCAGAGCATGGCTTTGTGAATCACAGTGGGAGACCTGGGAGGAAGCACAATGCAAAAGAGAGAGGGTTTTATAGAAAGGCCACTGGGGAAGGTGTTGGCCCATGGCCTTGGATGGGCAAGGCTAGAGGGAAGGCCAAAAGGAAATTGCAGGTGAGGACAGGGCATGTGACAATAAGAAGCTGGGCAAGGGGGGCAGGTTGACCCTGCCAAAAGATCCCCTTTACAGAGTTGCTACTGAGTGCTCACTAAGGTACCCGAACTCGAGGAGCCAGTGCATGAGGATTCCACTGATTCTCATGCTGTTTATGCTCATAAGGCTGGAGGAGGAAGAGCCGTGGTTGTGTTGACTGCCTCTGGCCAGGAGGACAAGTGTCAGAAGTGGAAAGGTGGAAAGGTGCTGATGTCTGCGAGATGCACGGTCCCAGTCCTGGAAATTCTGCTTTCCCAACTCCTCCATGGTCCCTTGGGCCCAGGACTTGGCCACCTCCCGAGACCTCTGGATCTTCCTCTTCCAGGTAGTTCCCAGAGGTCCCCAAGTATCTTCCAGCCCTGCAGAGAGAAGCTAATGAAGAGTAGCAGAGAAAAACCATTACAGTTAGTGTCAGCCAGATGCTGGTTGACCCCACCGTGGTCCAGCATGACTCCGTCACTTCTGGTGGGTCACTTCCCTTAGTCATCTGTTTATTCACACAGGATATTGAGTGACTTCTCTATGGGTCACTTTTGTAATTGGGCCTTGGGGTCCTTATGTCACTTGCTGGTCTGTTGGAAGGACAGGTAAAGAACGTAGCTGGACTCGTTCCTTGTCTGTCAGGTGTATGTAGGTGTGCCTCCTGATCCCTGGGCCTCTGTAGGATAGAGGGAGGGAGGATAGATGGGTAGAGGTGGGTCTGTTTTTAAAGTGGTACCTCCAGGCCAGGGGGCTTCTGGTTGCTGGGAATTTGCTAAGAGCACAGGCCACAGCCCCTATAGGGTGGAAATCCTTGACTCTCAGGACAGGCACAAATCCCTTCTGGGAGCTGTTTGTTGTTTTTAGCTGTTTGGGGGCTCAGCTCCTGCCCAGCCCAGAGATCATTAACACTCCAGGAATGCAGTCCTCCCTGCTTGCCATACCCACCTGCCTGGCCAGTAGGGCCTCCCTCCTCCCACTCAGGCAATGGCTAGGAGAGCCAGAAATTGAGGTGGTCAGGGCCATGATGGGTGGCCCTTTCCCGAGGCCTTGAGGACCTACCTCACTTTCAGAATGGAGCCTCCCATCAGTCCCCTGGTGCTGCTGCTGCTGCTGCTGCTGCTCCAGCCATCTCACCCATTCCTTGGCCACTGGTCAACCCCTCAAACAGCAACAGCTCAGCCACTCCCCTAAAACCTAACCCCTACAGGGCCATGCCTCTCTTCAGTACCAAGTAGCCCTCAGGCCAGTGGCCAGCAAGTGTTCTCTCTCCATCCTGTACCACCACAGCTGCTGGCAGTCTTGTCTAGGGCCGGAGCCTGCCTTCTTCCTGAGGAAGACGCCTTCCCTCAGCCAAAACAAGAATCTTGGCCTTATGGAGGAGCGAAGAGATGGAAAGAAGAGAACAAAAAGGGGAGGAGGAGGTGACAAATGGACAGATCCTTTCTTGGAGACTTATACAAATATGCCATTGGTCCCAGGCCACCTGACATTGGCTCTGCTCCTCTGTATATTCAAGGCTGGAAGAAGGGCACTGCCACCACCACTCCAGGTGAGCTCCACGAAGCTCATAGAGGACAGAGCGAGACCCAGGAAGGGATGTGGACCAGCTGCCACACATCAGGTACAAGTGAGATCCTGGGGCCTAAAGTGGGGAAAGGTGCCCTCCTGCCCACATGCAGGAAAAGTGAACACGAATGGGGCTGCTGAGGACCCACAGAGAAGCTACTGCAGCAGTCACAGTGGGGAGATGGGGCCTGGGCCGCCATGGTGGGGTTGTGGATGGAGAGAAGCAGAGAGTGCAAGGTAGAGCAGCTCTCCATAATTCACAGGTGAGAGGTGGATGGAAGGAAGAAGCTGAGATAGCCTGGGTTCCTGCTTGGACAGCTCAGGAGAAGGATGTTCGATTTCTCTGAGCCTACGAACAGAGAAGGAAGAACAAGTCTGCAGGGAAGGGGATGCAGATTCTTAGAGTTCCTATGAGAGAATCTATAAATCCCAAAGTTTAGATGCTGAAATCTCAACCTCAGATACAGAATGTGACTGCATTTGGAGGTAAGGACTTTAAAGAGGCAATAAGTTAAAATGAGACCACCAGTGTGGACCCTCATGGGTGGTGTCCCATCAGATGTGGAGATCAGGGCATGCTCAGAGAAGGCATGTGACCGTGGAGACAGCTATCTGCAAGTCAAAGAGGCTCAGAACAAACCCACCCAGGCTGCAGGGGTCGGTCATGGCCAGCTTGCTCGGGTAAGGCCGCTCTGGCAACTAACCCGGGAGAGAAGAGAAAACAAGGAGATGTTGTATCCTAGGGTGCCAAGAGAGGAGAGTGGTACAGGTAGGAGTTGTTCCCCATACTTAACTTGCCCTGAGTGTGTAGAAAAGTGAAGACTAAAGCAGGTCCACAAGAGGATCTCGAAAGAATAGTCTTGGAGGCGTGGTCAGGGTACATGGTTTCCATGCATTGGGAAGTCACTGGCAAATGTAATTCTCAAGAGATTTGGTTGCGAGTTGGGCCGAGACATAGCAATGGCTGCAGGACGACACGGACTAGGAAAGCACTTAGGAGGGAGACTATGAGGCACAAGGCAGAAGAGGCTGTGAAGATAAGAGAGCAGAACAGGCCAGGAGTGAGCCCCTAGGGGTCAGGCAGAACCTGAAGCCTGAGTCAGGGATCCTCCCAGCCAGGAGAAAGGTGTTGTGGGCATAAGGGGAGGCAGTGAAGGCAGGTTGTGTGGGGTGAGGCTGCGGAGTCGAGGGTGAGGCTCCGCCAGGCCTGCCTGTTAAGCCAAGTGGACTCTAGGGGAGGCAGGCTTGTCTGCACTTGCTTTGTGCTCCACCACTGGGAGCCACCAACAGAAAACTGGAGGATTGAGTGAGACTGGAGGATGTAGCCTTCTGTCCCTCCTGCCATCTGTGGCCTTTGCTGCACTGTAGGTCACAGCTCCTGTCTGGGGACCTGTCCCAAGCATCTATTGTCTCCAGTTCTGGCCACCATGCTCAATTCTTTGGGCCCAAGGCATGTGGGTGCCCCATTGGTACTAGCCCTGAGGTACCTCTTGAAACCTCTATGGGTTTCAAGAATTAATTGTTCTCTTATTAAACTCTCCTCCATTGCCCCATTTGGCGACACATTTGCCTGATTAAAAAACAAACAAACTTTCCCTTCTAGAGCTGTCTTTTTTCTTCCTGAAGATTAAAGTAAGGAGAGGAGAACTTTCGGGAGAACAGTGATGGTTGGAGACCTGTCCTGCGGAGAGTTGGGGGACTTAGTGATGGAGACCAAGCTCCAGACACTGAAGGAGGCCACCCCACACGCTTGCCTGGTGTTTTCACACTGCAAGGGCAGGTATGGTCCAAGCAAGCATGAGACTTTGCCAGGAAGGTACAATTAAGGACTAGGGAGACATGTTGGGAATAAGAGAGGACCATGGTCAGGGGTGTCTTGGAAGACCCAGCCCTGATTATAGAGGGGGCAATGAGCAGGCCAATGGGACTGGTTTGTGATATGATAGGAAAGGACTTTGTGACTTGAGAGAGGGCCCTTTCAGAGCTGACAAATCCTGAGAATGGGGCGTGACAGAAAGCCTAGGGCACTGGGTAAGTTGTGATGTATACTGTGCAGTCCTGAGGGGTCAAGAAGACCGTAGGCTGGTGGCTTGGACAAATGGGGGGCTGTGCCTGCGATGTGCAGGCACACATTGCACACGTGCACAACACACATGCACAGCCGCACGCCCACACACACCCACACAGTCACACTTTTGCGCACGCCCACAGCCCGCCCAGACACTCCAAACACCCTCACATGCACTCACCCTCACACGAACCCCAGACAGCAGATGGGGCGCTCGGGTAATTGGTTAAACCTGTTCCCGATGTCTGGCTCCGCCTTGGCAGCGCGTCTGACAGGAAAGCTGGCTGGGCCTGCTCCACTCAGCCTGTTGGCCTCCCCACCCCCTCTCCCTGCAAGACTGCCCTGGAGCAGGGTCCAGGGGAGGCCTGTGGGCCCTGCGGGCTTCCTCCTGGACAGAGCCAAGTTCACTTGGCAAAAGCCTCGCTATGCCCTGTGGGAAGCAATCACCACACCTTCAAGGAGGTGGCGCACAGATGCAGAGATGTGAAGAGCACAGCTTGCGCTGCTGCACAGGCCACGGGGACCAATCCCGGAAAGTTTCATGGACAAGAAGATGCGTAAAGACTGTTGTTCCCTGAAGGCAAGGCCTGTGACTTCAGCCATAAGAGTTCAGAATAATTCCCTGAAGAATAATTCCCTGTACTCTCTCTACCTCAGGCTCATGCGCCTCAGAATTCATGGTACCCAGCCCTTCACTCTGCGGGGCCAAGAGGCCAGCCCAGCTGAGGGGCGGTGGCTGACCCGGCTCCTCAGGGAAAGCCTGGTGGCAGCTCTCACGCCCTGGGGAAGCCAGCAGGCCAATGTCCACAGTCCACCTTGCCCTGTGCCTTCCTCCTCTCCAGGTGGGAGGGACTACCGGGGAGGGAAGGGAGCAGCAGTTGCTGCCGTCTTCTCCCCTTCTCAGCTGCATCTGCGTCTCTTCAAGAGAGACTTTGGTTTGTTCCCTGGAGAGGGCCCAAAAACTCCCAAATTAGCAAACCTGGCAAGCCCGCAGCTCAGAAAATAGTTCATCCTGATTCCATGTTTTTCAGGCTCACAGAAGCCTTTATTAATGAAGTCACAACACCAATATTTACCGTCTGCGGGAGAGGCACAACATGGGGGATGGATGGGACTGCAGCGGGGACTCCCCACCCCGCCCCACAGGCCTGGCTGGGGAGATTGGCAGGTTTCCCCAGGGTCCTTTCCAGCCCTTTATCTTTGTGAGGAGTGCTCGCTGTGATCTTCCCAGACCCTTCCCCCCACCAAGTAGGCAGGATCTAGAGAGGAGAGGAGCAGCTCATCCATTCCTGTCCCCCACTGGGACCAAAAGGTGCCTCTTCTTGCCCTCAGCCTGACTGCATGCTCAGCCTCACAACTCACCCCACCTGCTTGGCAGTGACAGAGTCACTTTGCGACTTATCCAGGTGAGGGTTTTCCAGCTGTGAAGAACACATTCCTGACAAGTGGAAACAGGGGCAGAGGCAGAGGGATGGGGCAAAGCCCTTTGATTTCTAGCATTGACTAGACCCAGGTGAGTAGAGAGTGACTCCAATAGGCCTGTGGGACGGGTCTCACAGAAGGACCCGTGTTGTCCGATCTCTGCATATGGTCCAGGCAACAGAGCCAGGCCTTTGATGTCTTTCTAACACATTTCAGAAGGATCCAGCACCCACAGTGTGCTCACCTACAGCCCAGATGAAGAACAGCATAAATAAAAGCACAATGCAGCAAAAATCCCTGGCTTACTCAGGGACTGAAATGGGTGAGACTGAGCAGAGGGCCACAGAAACAAGGTGGGAGAGGCAGAGGATGGGAATGCAGTGGATGAGGGGAAAGGCCAAAGAGGATGAGATCCTATTTGGGTGTGAGGAAGAGAACCCTAGCTGCAGCATGGACAGCCTCTTCTGAGATGGTTGCATCCTAGACATTCATAGAAGCCATGTCACATTCCACTGCAAGGAACAGACCTGCTCCTGGCCAGGGGCAGAGACAACTGAGGGGCTTGCACTGAGGTGTGTGGTTGAGAAGTCAGTCTAGATTCAGCAGGCTGGTAAGGGATAAATGGGCTGAGGGGGACGAGGAAGCTTGAGGAAGACTCCTGGGCTCCCTCTTAGCAGAGGCTTAGCAGAAGCTGTCTCTTAGCAGAGACAGGTAAGGGAGGCACAGGGGAGTAGATGTGAAGTAGATGTGAACCCTGGCAGAGGCACGATGAGGAGACAGGGGGAGTAAAGGTTGACCAGGGTGGGCAAAGGCAAGTGGTGCATGGGCACAGCCGCAGAGCTCTGAGAGAAGCCAGAGTACGTGTCCAAGATACAGAATGAAGGCAGAGGGGCAGGAGGTAGACCAGAGGCCAGGTGACTCTGGACAGGAGGCCAGTGACTGTCATTAGCATCTGCAGCGAGCTGGAGCACAGACCAAAGACCAGAGCCTGGTGAGCACATGACAGGTGAAGAAGTGGACTCCAAGTGGGGAAGACAAGACTGTTAGCAACACAGGTTCTGCTTTACCAGAATGAAGAAAATTTTATATGACCAATGGAGGGGACAAAGGAACAAACTGAAGGACAAATGAACAAGAGATCTTAGGGCCCTGTCTTGGGAGCTATTACCTGCCCAAGGGTCCTCCAAGGACAGGTGAGTAGCCAGGTGGGGCCAGGACTTAGGGTTGGAGAGTCAGCCCCTGGGGCACCACTACACTTCTCCCTTGGTTTCTGTTCAACTGGAGAAGCCACCTAAGTCTCTAAACATGGGCCTTGTCCCTCTCCAAGGACCTTGACTGTCACTTGACTGTTGTCCTTCAGAGTTTGGAAAGAACTTGATCTAGCCTCCCTCAAATCACAGGTCGCTTCTCTATCTAAACTCAGTTGCTCTGGAGCTGGAGGTAAGAGACCAGTGTAGACCATCACCAAAAGGAGTCAGCTGACTGACCTTGCGCCATTCAGTTCCTCAGCCTGGGCACCAGGTCCCTGAACACACTTGCATACCAGTCCCCACAGGCCCAGAGCTGAAACCCACCACCCAGCTGCTAGGTTGGAGCTGGATGCCTGTGTCATTGAGAGACTTTTATTATTCCCATAGGGAAGGGGAACACAAGGGGATCACTACGAACTACAGTAGGTGCCTGGAAAATAAATTAAAACTGAAACGCATCAAAACAAAAGGAAGATAAGAGAAATGGAGAGCGGCTGGGAGGCTACAATACCAGGCGGCCTGCCCAGGCAGGCAGGCCCTCCATGGATAGGGCCAACCAGTCCCAGGCCTCAGCTGGCCCATTTCCTGTCCTTCTGCTGGTGGTGGCCTTAGGCTCCAAGCTCCGTGGGGCTGTGACCCGAGGCCTCCCTGTAGCCTGGCCAGGGAGTGACCAGAGTCCAGCTTGGGCCCCCCAGGGGCCTGGCCAGCAGCAAGCAGCACTCTGCCCTCGTGGGTTCATAGTTGCTCCCCTAATCATTAGAGGTGACGTCGATGTCCTCCCCATTGGCCTGCTTCGTGGCAATGCGCCACCGGTTGATGTGGTGCGAGCCTTTCTTCTTCTGCTCAGACTCTGGTCCTTCCTCCTCCAGCTTCTGCCGTTTGTACTTCGTCCTCCGGTTCTGGAACCACACCTTCACCTGGGCCAGGGAGGGAGGGGGGTCACAGGTGAGAAACACCCAGTAGGGCAGCCAGAGGGACCTCAGCACTTGGGGTGAGGTGGGAGCCAGATGGGGAAACTGAGGCTGTGCAGAGCAAAAGGCCCAGCCAGCCGCCGCAGGACGAGTCTGGAGGCCTGCTCTTCCAGATGCAAGTGAGATGGGGCAGGAAGAGGACCCTGGGCCAGAGAGGGACGGCTTTCCTGCCCTTCTCAAGCAAAGGTGAGGGAGGGGGTCTTGGAGCTGCCAAGCATCTGGTTCCTGCAGTCACAGCAAAGCAGGGAGCAGATATGAAGGGGCAGGGAATACTGCTGCTCTGCCAGTTCCTAGAGAAGACGTAAGAATCACTCCTTTGCAGGGTTGAGTGAACAGCAAATGCAAGAACATGTGACAAGCCACAGGTGAGCTCCCAGGAAGCTCCAGGAAGTAGACCCTAGTCTCTGCCTGGCCCCACAATCTTTGCTGCACAAAAAGACAGAGTAGACTGTGGCTTTATTAGAAGAGATGGTATGCATGCCAGGAGCAGGCCCCAGGGCAGCCAAACTGCTCCTAGGTGTCCCAGAACCACCCTGGGAGGCTCTGGCCCGCATGTTATTGGTGTCCTTCACCAGGAGGCCTGGGATGAGCTGCACCAGCTGGAATCCCCTTATCCCATGTCAAGCAGGCAGCAGGAGCCCCGTTCCTTGGATGCCAGCTCCTCAGCAAGCTCTTGTCCTTCGTGGGCACACAGCATGGGGAGGAGGTGTAGCAGAGGCCCCACTGCAAAGCACTGCTCTGTTCTTCAGAGGCAGCTCTAGACTGCCTGCCCACACAGCACTGGTCCTTGTAGGAACAGGTCACAGGAGAGATCCTGAGGGACAAAAATCAAGCTCCCAACTGAACACAGTGAGCCCTGCCCCCTCTGATAATGCAAAGGTTGGGGTCCAAATAGAGACTGGACAGACATCCCCCTTGATGGGTGAGGGACAGACCTGGGACTCCGAGCTTCTTCAGGAAGCCTCCCCAACCACAGACCCATCTCTAGTTATCCCTCTCTTCCTTCTCCAGTGTTTGCTCAGGCCAGACCCAAACCCTACTCAAAGTTGGCAAAGGGAGCTGGGCACCTACTTCGGCTGTCTCTGCCTTTTTTCTGGGCTTATGTCCCTAATTCCCAGGAGAAATGCATTTGGAACCCTTGCAGCTCCAGAATACCTCCTGGATGGAGGCTCCAAAGGGTGCCCGGGGAGGGCACAAAGGCAGAGCAGATGGCCAGGCACAGATAGTTCCTGAAAACGTTAACTCACTGAAAGGCAGATCGGTGCTGCCTACTGCCCACTACTGTGCGGGTAGCATGCAGGGAGCTGTGGGGCTTGAACGGTGTAGGCACTTTAGTCTGGGCAACAGTGCTGGGCAGAGATCTTGGACCTTGGGCAGGGCTGAAGGAAGCTGTTAGAAAGGCTTCCCAGGGTAGCCCCTGGGGCAGTAATGCAGCCAGAGGCAGGCCTGGCATCCAGGTTCCTGCAGCCACAGAAAAGCAGACAGCAGTCATGGAGGAGCCCTCAAGCTTGGTATGGTTTCACGGGCCAGGATGGAAGAGCCACCTCACACACTGTCAGATACTCCTCTCTGTCCTCTCCACTGAGTCTTGCCTGGTTTGCCCCCTATTGTCTCCCTCTGCACTATCAGGATTTCCAGTACACCATCTGCAACTGGCAACTTGATTTTAGGGCACTGGGGAAGGGACACCACAGCCAGCCGGAGAGGAAAGCTGGCCCAGGAAGAGAAAGGATTCCTTACTAGGTAGGTGGACCAAGGACATGGGGTTTCTTCCTTTATTTCCAGGGCCTGGTACACACCTGTAGCCTGTGTGTCTCACCTCAGGTATGCACAGGAAGGAGGCAAATGCTCTGGACAGAGGGCATGTGGATTCTATGCCCACCTACTGTTGGGCATAGGGCTGGGCATGGATGGTTCTCAGCACAACCATTTGGCAGCTCTCCCGGCCCCTGCCTTCAGCCCCACAGCCTGCTGTGACTGTGCGAGCTAGTGGGTGGGTGAGCTCACCCTGCCTCCTGTGTATGACTCAGGGCTGGATGCTGGGCTGGGGTGTCATTTTTAAGAAGCCCAAGTGGGCTGGTCACAGGAGATCCTCAGGTGATGGTGGACAACCACAAGGACAGATGGTCCCTCCTTGGACTTTTCTCCCCAGCTACACACACACCCAAGTCTTCTGTGAAGGAGACCTGAGCATCACTCTGGTCTCTCACAAGATGGACCCAGAATACTAACTACTCTGGCCCAGCAACACTGGCTCAAAGAAATAAAGCACCCATAGTAGAACTGCAGGTACAGGGTATAAGCGCAGCCCAGTGGAAGCTTCTGGACAAACTAAATAAGAAGTGACAGGGACTGGGGCCAGGGATATAGTTCAGTGGCATAAGCACCTGCCTGGCAAGCACAAGATGCTGAGTTTGATCCCCGGTACTGTAAAAGGCAAGAAACAAACACAAAAAACAAAACAAAAAGAAAAAGAAGAAGTGACAGGGACTATTTTCTTTGTGGAAATACTGTGGTCAAGGAGGTAGCTCTCTAGAAACAAGGACCCAACCCTTTCCCTTGGCAGCTTGGCATCTTGGCATCTTCTGAAGAATAGCCTTGGGCTGAGTGTCCAGATGCTATTTACAAAGATTGGTAATGGGGATGCTTCTGACTTCATAATGTTAGTGACAAAGCCAAGATACACAGCATTGGTACGGAGTAGTCACAACCATGGGTAACAAAATCTATGCACAGGAGAAAAAAAATGTACCCCGACTGTGGACAATGTTCTTTCTTCTTTCTACTTTTGTGAATTTTTTTAATGCATTATTAACAATAGTTTTTCTTATGAAGGTGTGTGGTGCTTAGGATTGAACACAGGGCCTTGCACATGGCAGACAAGGACTTTGCCACTAAGTTATGCCCCCAGCTTGTTTGTTTGCTTGCTTGCTTGCTTGCTTTCTTTCTTTCTTTGTGGTACCAGGGATTGTACTCAGGACCCTGCGCTTATTCTACTGAGCTATCTGCCTGGCCCAAAATTTTAATTTTAAAATGGGGTCTCGCTCAGTTCTCTGAGTTGGTCTTGACCTTGCAATCCTCCTGCCTCAGCCTCCCAACCTGGTATTACAGGCATGTGCCACTGTACTCAGCAACAGTTATTTTTCACTTGGAAATAAAAAAGGCAATGAGCTCTGAGTATAATAGATGACAGTGATGTAACATTTTCACTCAGCAGAGCAGCTCTGGATTCACCCATGGAGAACAGTGAGTCTAGAAGGAAAGGGGGTCCCATGGAGTGGCCGCCAGCTCCACAGGAGCTGGCCTTCAGAAGCCATACCTATTCTGCACATGCCTCCCCACCCAGTACCAACACACTGCTCACCTCTCAGCCCCCAAAGCACAGATGAATGTTAGCTGGGAGATGCCCTCAACCAACCTGACCCCTCTAGACTTGGAGAGAGGTTCTCTGTGGTCTCCCAAATCCTCACTTTACTGAGTGTCTCTTTGCTTCTTAGTGAAGCCAGATCCTTTCAAGACTCCCCACTTTTGCCTGAGTTCCTGAACTTGGAACACTTTCACTTGGTTTTTATGATCCTGTTCAGGTGTTCCCAGACATTTCCCAGAGCCCAGCCTAGCAAAGCTCTTCCATGTATGGTCATCCACTGGCCAAGGTGAAGAGACCTAGTGCTGTGCTCTAGAGAAAAGATGACGGAGTCAGATGTGGAAAACAGGAGGGAATCAAAAGAAGAGCAAATGAAGATTAATCAGAAAATGCCTTTGGAAAGTACTGAGTGTTGGAGAGATGGGAGCCTGTGGTAGGGAAACACTTTTATGAGTCAATTCTCAATTCTGTGGTAGATTGGATGACCACCTCTTAAAGGAATGTTAACATAGGCAAAGCTCAGCTTGAGTCAGACAAGATGAAGATGAAACTACCGTGACTGAACTCACATGTTACTTCTTTAAAGGACTTGTCAGTGTATGCATTATGGATGAAGGCATGCATATAGTAATATGTGAGTAAATGCACAAATCAGCCAATAAACAAACAAGCTCTAGCTCCACCCAATATCTTAGAGCAAATCATATCTTACTTTTGAATAATGTGCTGTTTTGAAAGAAGGAAGTCTAGATCCCTCGTTTTTATCACTCCTTCAACCTCAACCCTGCATTTTTTCAGGAGAACACCCTCTCAAGGAGTTCAGATAACCTGAGGAAGAACTTGTAGCTCTGACGTAGGAAGCGGCTCCTTTTGTTCTACTGTTATCTGTTCTGCTTTAGTTTAAGTGTGTCTTCTTATTCTGCCATCCTCAGACAGAGAAAGTCCTCAGAGTAGATAGCTTGGAGACATCAATCTAGTCACCGCTCAGTCTGCTCTCCACCCTGCCTTCTCATCTAGGGCTCCATTTCCTTTCGTTTGTTCATGTTAATGTCCTATCTCAAGGGACATACTAAGCCCAATGTCATGCTAAGCTCAATTCTTATCCCTAAGGCTGAGATCTCCTTCAACACCATACCAACTATGCTGTAACTCTTTCTATGTCCTCTTATGCAGGTTACTTTTTTAGGTGGGGGATACTAGGAATCAAACTCAGGATCATGTGCTTGCCGGGCAGGGCCTGTGCCATCGAGCTATATCCCCAGCCCCTTCTTATCTCTTCCTTTATCCCATCCTACACCCTCACCCTCACTCTCAGGGAAACACCATAAAATTCATCAGCTTCTCCAGGACCATGTGTCTTGTCCCAGCTCCTCATAGAACCACTCCAATCTTCCTTACCTCCTCCTCACCCCACCACACAGGACTCCTGGAACATCAGAGATGCAGAAACTCTTAAAGGGAAGAGCCAAGACTTAGGGAAGGGACAGGTCATGACAGAGCTACAGAAAGCTAATAACAAAAGTCTTGCAGGGAAGTTTGGATAGCTCCCTCTTACCCACTCTCCAAACTATAGAGCATTCTAGAACACAAAGGGACTCCCAGAAGCTTCGTTTTCCTACCTCTGGGGGAGAACGCATAAGTAGACTATACTCCTGCCTCCTGATACCGTCCTCTCTGCTCGAAGGCTACCCCCCACCCCCATTTCAAACCCTCCCCTTCCTTACCTCTAACCTAGAGTCCTATGCATCCCTCCAAGCCTTTCAAGTCAGAGGCCTCTTGGAATCCTCCTGCCCCCTGAGCACCCTTGGCCTACAGCTGCACCTCAATGGACTTGCCACTCATCCTTGTATGTTCTACAAGCATCCACACTTTGCATGTAGCCTCCACCACTGATGAGGACTCTCCATGACTAAGGATCACATTCTTGCATCCTTTTCCCTCACAGCTCAGCTAAAGTCACAATTAGTCAAGGTCAGGGGAGATGTGCTCAGAGCAGAAGGCGCAGCTGGAAACGCAGACCAACTGATCAGCCAGGGCGCCTCTGTCCTTTCATTCCTGCTAAAATGAATATACTCCCCTCGTGTGAACACATACATACACACAGAAGCATGTGAGTAGCACACACATTGTATGGCTGCCTCATAGCTTCTGATATAATATCCAACCTTTGGGCATCAATTACAGCAAGCCCCCCTGTTTCATATTCATTACACACACTCTGTCTCTGTCTGTCTGTCTGTCTGTCTGTCTGTCTCTCTCTCTCTCTCTCTCACACACACACACACACACACACACACACACACACACACTGTGGTCAAGTCTCTGATCTGACCCAGGGCTTAGTCTGTTCATCAAGTCTCTATGACTAAAGCTTAGATGGGTTCCTTCCCTGACATATTCAATGGCTATACTATAGCAGTGAGGAGCAAATCAATCAGGGCCAGACAGAAATCTGGCACTTGCTTGGGACTTTCCTTCCATCTCCCAAGCTGACCCACTGACCATCCCAGGACAAATTCCCTACTCATGGCTCAACATAAAGCCCTACAGCACCAACAAAATAGCTTGCCCACCCCCACCTCCCAGCCTCTGGTACTGAATCTTGGAGCACTCACCCTCCACTGTTTAATCTTTCCAGAAGTTTTATCTACAAACAAATGTTTCTAGTATTTAAGTCAACGATCAGCTATAAAAGTGCAAGGAAAAGAGAAATCAAATGATTGTGGAAGGTGGACAGAGACAAAATGCAGCAAAGGGAATGACAGATAACATTCACATGTGTGGAATGGAAAGAAATATGTCTATTCATTCAATAAAGGTTTATTGAGCATCTATTCCACGTGAGCCCAGCCCTGTAAGAAACAGACAGGCTTGGCCTCTGCTTCCCACAGCCAAGATGCTCAAGACGATTGTTTCTCAGAATTATCCAGAGGGCTAATTTATTTTATTTACTTTTTTTTTTTTTTTCTTTTTTTTTTTTTTTTTTGTACCAGGAACTGAACTCACGACCCTGCACTTTCCAGGCAGGCTCTGTGCCACTGAGCTATATATCCCCAGCTCCTCAGAGGACTGTTTTTAAACTTTCTCTTGGATGCTATTGTGTACCCATTAAGAGAATCTCCTAAGTGAGCCTGGGGAATCTGTATTTTAAGATCTCTCCATGAGATGCAGGTGCCTGAGCTACAGATTGGTATTTGTACATGACAGATAATTAAATAAGTAATAACGTCACAATGTGATGCATATTATGGTTGTACGGAATATACTGTGAGCTCTGAGAATGTGGAGAAACTAAGGGCTGGAGAGAACACTGGAATTTATTTCACTCAGTGGCACAAATACACCAACAGAGGCCCTGAGGGAAGACAAAGCCACAGCCCACAGGACAGTAGATAACCATCAGATGATATATAAATACACTGCCAGTTACTAACAGCTCCATTTGGAGGGAAGTTTGAGATGGATAGACACCGAAGATGAAACGAAAGAGATAATCAACAGATGGGTAAATAGCAGTCACTGTTAGGAAGAACATGTAATTAATAGAAAATAGGAAATAATTCATAAATTAATAGATGTAGATGGACAGATATAAAACAGCTATCCATGAGCAGATTAGAGAGCTCTGAGCTACAAATGTAGTTACTGACAGCAGAAATATATAGCAGGGAGCTGATGGGAGTAACTGATGTTTGAGAATAGTTGATAGCTAAAAATGACAGTTAGGTTTGCCTGTATCTATCCACTGAGAGGTGGATAGATAATTAGTGAATGAGACAGCCTAGGCTGAATAAGTTATGAAGACGACAGAAAGTCAACTCTGATCATGGAGACCAGATGACACAGGAAGAGGAGGGGCTTCCAGGAGACCCAGGTTTGGTCCTCATTAGATCACTAACCTAACATATTTCTTTAAACAAAGGGGCTGGGGATAGGAATACTATTTGAGTTTTTAGGGCCAGTACATAGCTCAATGGTGCCTGCCTGGAAAATTCGGGGTCCTAAGTTTGATTCCTGGTAACCACCCCCCCCCCATAAAGAGTTTTTATTAGGTGCCTATAATCTTTGCATGACTTATCTGAATAGAAAATCAGAACTGATAGAGGTTGGGTGACTTGCCCAAGGTCACCCTGCTGGTTAGCAAAGAGGCTTGAAGTCATGGCTGCCTGGCTGTGGGCAAGGGCGTGCACTTAGTTCATCTCTACATTTTAGGATCCTTCCCTGGAAAGAGATGTGGCCACTATGAAGTTGCTTCCGCTCACACCTCCTCGTTGTTTCATTTTTGGTTATTGTTCCTATGCAAATATCAGCTCATTTTACAGAGGAAACAAGATCTGCCATGCCTTCTGATAATAAAGCTGGATGCATTATTTTATTTTATCTTTATCTTCCATATATGTTTGAAACATGTCAATAAAAATGAAGGCAACAGTCCATTTACTAACTGGCATTGTGAGGAGCAAATATTGACAGGCAGCTAGATTCAGTTTGAAAGAAAGTTAATTAAAAATGCTCTCACTGGGCTAAAAAAATGGAAAGTTTAAAAACAATGACATTATTTCAACAAGTGCTAATCTGTGAGTGGTGGGATTACAAAATGTTGTTTTCTTACGTTTCTGCAATTAAAATTTAATAAATATTACTTTTAAAGTGAAGTTAATTACGAACATCCTTTCTAAGTTGACACCTTGTTTTAAACAATAATTTTTAAAAACTGCTTGCCAGGAGCGAAAATAAGTGTTATTAATTTATCTTTTAAACATAGCTCTCTTTTTAAACATTAAAAAAATTAACTCTGTTGCTTTGGGAGATTTTTCTCTGCAGTTGAAACAGCCCAGGAGCGAATCTGAAAGCATACACCCGGGCCTTGCGGTGGAGCCGGGAACCATGCGCTGATTGCTGAGTGGGGTATCAGATCCACACTGCAGTAGATGCCAAAATGCCAGGACCAGAAGGGCAGTTTGGGCCAGAAAGCTGGGGTCGCAGTTAGGTTCTTAGCTTCCCCAACAGGTTATTTCCCACCCTAGCTGCCAGTGGGAGGCCCCTGGCAGGCCCCGTCCCAAGTGGGGGGCTTCCCGCAGTGCCCGGAGGGCAGGTGGCGGTGATTTCGTAGGCGCTAGATGCGCAGGAAAGGGCAAAAGGAGGTGAAATGCCAGCGGGGCGAGAACAGTTGGGCTTGGAAGTCACCTCTTTCATCCACAAATCTGGAAACTGGCAGGGACAGGCGTTTCCGGACACTAAACCCCGCCTCTCAGGCAGCACCTGAAGTGAAGATCACTGGGCCAAACCAGCGCACCCGCCTGGGCAGACCGAGAGCGTAGATGCTGCTTCCAGGTAACATTTGTTTATGGGAAAGTGCTTTGAAGGAACCCGGTCTGCCTTCTTATAGAGCCCATCTACTTCTTTTTAAAAATTGTTCTTCGGGCTGGGGAGATAGCTCCGTGGCACAAATGCCTGCCTGGCAAGTAAGTGCAAGGTCTTGAGTTTGAACCCTGGTCCCGCCAAAAATAAAAATAAAAATTGTTCTTGCTGTCAATCACAAAGACGCTACGTGGTCGCTGTAATCTCACCCGGTTCAAGTCCTGCTAACCCCTCTGGAGTTTATACACCCGCACCCTAGCCCTTGGCACTATAGAGCACCCCGAGTGCAGGGCCTACTACCCACTCTCCCGCACCCTCCCAGAGGCTCGTCTGCACACACCACAGCCCCAGGAGCCCCAGTCCATGCTGGGGCCACGGCCATTCTCAGGCCACGAACAGGAGCTGGCCTCTCCCTGGCTCAGTCCCTCGGCTTCCGACAGCTAAGGCCTCGCTAGCTTCGCCCATGACCAGCAGCGCAGCCGGAGCCGGGAAAGCCGGGTCACCCCGCTGAACGGCGAGCGCCCCACGCGGTGGCCGGCCGGGCGCGGCTGCAGATACCCGGGCTGAGATCGGTGCTGGAGGACCCGGTGCTACCCGCGGGCTCCCGGTGCCCTGGGCCTCCCGAGGGCGTCGGGGAACCTATTCCCGTAGACGTGGGTGCAACTCCTGCTGCGCCCAAGGCACTTCTGTGAAGTCCTGCGCCTCCGCAGGCCAGGCCAGATCGGAAGGAAGGGGCGAGAGATCAGGGACGCCGCAGGGGCGACTATCAGCGAGACAACTCCAGGCCAGCCCAAGGTCCAGAGCTGCCGCACCGCCCGCCCCACCTCCTCGGTTCCAGGCTCGCCTGCCCCGGGGCAGGGCGCGGCCCGGTGATAATTACCTGCGTCTCGGAGAGGCTGAGGCTGCCAGCCAGCTGCTTCCGCTCGGCACCCACCACGTAGTGGTTCTTCTCGAAGGCGCGCTCCAGCCGCAGCAGCTGCGAGGGCGAGAAGGCCGTGCGGATCCGCTTGGGCTTGCGCGCGAAGGGGCCGTGCAGAAGCAGCCCATCCTGGGGCACGTCGCTAGCTGCAGCCCGCCGCCGGCCGACAGCAGCACACGCAGATACAGACAGAGAGAAGGGGCGCCGTGAGCCGCAGCCTGCGGAGCCGGCCAGGCCCAGCCTCCCACCAGGCTCCCGCACCCCCAGAGCACTTGCGGCTCCCTCCAGTCTTGACACGTTGTCCTCTCTTTTCCCTCTACTGCCTAAGTCTATCCCGCTTCCCAACTTCTCCCCATAAACGCCCAGGACGAGTGGAATCCCAGAGCTCATTCTGGGACCAAAGGTGAGCCAAGGCCTGGCGAAGCGTCCATCTGCCCAAAGCCACACTGCCTGGAGCAACCAACGAGGCCGAGGTGTGCAAAAGACCCTGAGTTCCCTTTCTCTGTCCTTTCCCTGCCTTCTCCTTGGCCCCCAACGGTTTGATCAACTGGGCGCTTAGCCTCTCCCTCCAGAAGATTGGAGTAAAGGCAGGGCTAGGTGTCTGGTGATAAGAGGAGCAATGATATGCAGATTGAGAAACTAGAAGCTAGGACTCTTCCACACCTGCTTAAACTACTCGTGCAGCAGAACGCCCCTAGTACTAGCCCCTGGAGCACGCCTGCCAACCGGCCCAAGATTTATCTTGCAAAAGACAAAATGAGGGCAAAACTAGGTCAACCTTTCCGGCAGCCCCTGGAGATCTAAAGTCAGGGCTATTTCTTCCCTCTTCCTGACCTCTCTCTCCCTAGTCCTTAATCTGTCTGGAGGTAGGTCTAGCTGCTAGGCTAAAACCTAGTCTTCATAGGAGATTCTCACTGTTCCCTAGTGAGAAAAAAAGAACGTACTTTGCCCCTATATAATCTCATACTCAAGAAACATGTAAATGAACATCTAGATGTCATCTTTCTAATGTGTATATCAATACAGGTTTCTTCACAGACATGTGTAAATATATGCTGCAGCCTATTTTCTCATTTATTGTATAGGATTATTGAAGTGTGACTGTCCCTCAGCAAATGTTGGATTCAGCTCCCACACTCAGGATTGGATGAAGCTGGAGTGGTGGTCAGGGAGTACCAAGGCCCAAAACAGGCATCCACCACTGCCCCAGTCACAGCAACCCCCCTACACTCACACACACTGGGCCCTCACATGATTTCTATCTTAGCTGCACATGCTCGCAGACCCAAAACAAGCCCTGACAACCTCACCTATGGTTTCTCACACAGTGGCATGTAACAGTCCCTCTGACCCACCAACAACATAAGAGTCCTGGAAGGAATGTTTTGACAAGAGTTAGCTGTTGAGATTGACTGATCCAATTAATTTCTTCAGAGATGGCTACTGGTTTGACTCAATTTGACCCTGCTGTTTTGCTCTTAAGACAATGATCTGGACAATTCAGTGGCGATCTTCCATCTCTGAAAACATCTATGTAAGTGAGGGGAAACACATCATGGAGATGCTATTGCTGATGGTTTCCAGATAATTGTGTCTCTGCTGGTAAAGCCTGCCTGACCTTACTTTCTCCAAGTATCTTGGCTTTAGAGACTTGTGCTGGCTAATTTTATTGGAATTTGTGGTGGAATGTGATTACCAGTAATTGAGGGGCTACTGCTTCCAGGGAGACCAGTCATCAACTTCCAGTCACCTGCTCCATTTCAAGCAGCTAGATTTGTGCTGCTACAAAAGGGGGTGGAATGATAGCACATGGAAGAGATAGAGGGGTAAGTGCCCACCAAGGCATTCAAGGTGGAGCAGGCCCTGCCTGAGGCCTGACTGAAGAAGAGAAGTTTAAGTGGGGTGGTAGAAGGACAGAGACAAGGGATATATTGGGCCACAGAAGGCAAAGAGGAGAAAAAAGAAGTCTGTTCAGGCAGAGTAGGAGGGATTAAAGTCTCTGGGGCTAGACTAATGGCAAGAAAAGGTGGAGAAGGCAGGCAGGAAGCTTCTTATTCTTGTTCAAATGAATTGCTTCAGCAAACAACATTGTTCTGGGGTTTAATGATGTCTCCAAAGTAGTTTCCTTTGACAAATGAACCAAAGAAGGTAAGAGAATTAAAAAAAAAAAAAAAAAAAAATCCTAGCTCATTTTAGCAGTGTTTGATTTTCTCTGCCAGCTGGCCTAAGTTGGTCAGCAGCAAGACTCAGCACAGAGGTCCCACAGGTGTGAGTGAGCGGAGTGCAGAGGTGTTCCGGGTGGGGCTGAGAAGGCACGGCTGCCTTCTACTGCCCATGTCCTCCTTAATGGTTGTTTTGTGTCAGTTACCTGTGTGGTGGAGTGGAGTGTCTGTGTTTTTCATGGTCATGGTATCTCCCCTGCCAGGTAAGTACTGTCTGTGTTTTTCTAAACCCAGAGTGAAGGATGGAAGCAGGAAGCTCTGACCTGACATACACTCTCTTCACCTCCAGTCTGGCTAGTTTTGGGGAAAACTAAGTTGCCTGGATTCTGCCTCACGGAAAGAATGGTCCCGGTTCACTGCAATGTCCTGTCTTGGTGTCCATCTGCACAGGCAGAGACAGCAATCTTTTCAGGCCAAAATGAAGAAGGAGGAGGTTGGGAAATTATCCAAACTGCTGATCAATGATTGTAAGCTGGTATCAAAAGAAGTAGGGCTTTTCTCAGTGAGGAAGAGGACGCTTAGTACAAAACTACCTGCCACGAGGCGCTGATCAATTGTTACTTGTTTCTTAAAGGACAAGAGTGCCTTGAATTTCTAGCTACCTGGGCCCTTTTCACTCTAACCTGCTGGAAAGGTTCATTCAGTCCTACCACCTCCAGCCATCCCTTTCCTTCTGTTTCCAAGGCTGGACCACAAGGGACAAACAAGCTTGGAGCTGGGATGCAGCCTGTTTTGGTGACAGCAGTGATTCCAGGTGTGGGGATGTGTTGTCAGTTTCAGACTAGCACAAGTAGAAAAGTGAAATGGAACTGTCACAGCCTTCCCTGGAGTTAGGAACTGAACATTTCCCACCCCACTGGTTTTCCTATGGCCTCTGAGGGCCTCTTCAAGGCAGCTGCTAGCTGGGAACTAGCAATAGATACTCCCAGAAATGAGGCGGCAGGAAGCGAGAGCTAAGGGTCCAAAGCCGCCAATGCTGAACGGCAGGCAGTCCTCTAGAGAGGCCGCGACCGGCTAGAGGCTCCAGGCTGGATTACCGGGCGGAGGGGCCTGAGGCTATGACTGGGAGAGGCAGGCCAAGCAGCGGAGATTAACCTCCTTCGCTTCCCTCCTGCCGGAACAAAAGCACCCTTTGAAGCTTCGGCCCATTAACATCGCTAGTTCGAGAGGGCTAGGTCTCTCACCGCCTTTTCCCGGTGCTGCTCTCTTGCCTGGAAAGTTCCGAATCTCCAGGAATTAGCACCAAAAGGCAGCCCATCTTGCTCTTTGCGGGGATTCCTCTCCCATGGGTCTCTTGAGCTACCGGGACTTCCAGGTCTTGAACGTTCTGCATTTCGGAATTTTCCTCTTCCACAACCTCGCTTAGCGGAGAAGCGGCTTTCCAGCGCGCCTGGACCGCGCAGCCTGAGAGCGCAACGCGCAGAGCGCAGACACGTTTTCCTTTTCGTCCGGGTAGGGTTTCGTTTCTTGCTTTAAAACTGGCTGAAATGAGCATCGCAGAGACCGGGTTCCCTAGAAAACGCGGCGCGGGAGACTCTGGGACGGCTCCGCGCTCAGCAAAGAAGCCCGGCAGGGACTGAAGGATGCGAAGCTGCCGAGGCGCGCTCGGGCTGCCGAGATGACTGGCCTCGGGGGTTCAAAAGTCCTTCAGTACGCACTGATTTTCTGAGTAAGAAATTATGGCCACATTTGGCTCCATCTCTGCGTCCAGATACGGTTCTTGGGAGAAAAATCCAACTGTGCAACTCGACAACGTGCCCGCTGGGACTGATGGCACAGGAAAGAGTCAGTTTCCGAGAGGATTTTGCCAAGAATTTATCCCCGGCCTCACCTGGCTGGGAATACCGAGGACCAGAGCTGGATCTCTCTCACGGCATCTTCTGTCCTCTGTGACCCTGGTCCACTCGAAAGAGGCTGCAAGTGCAAAAGGTGGTGCAGAAGGCATGGAATTCGGGATCCGAAGAGGATCCGAAGCGGAGGGCGGTGCCCGGGTGGCCACCTCCCGTCAAGCTAAGCAGCTGAACAGAGGCTAGGACTTACGCTTCTCCTCAGAGCCCCTGTGCCCTTAACAACCTCCTACCCGTCCATCGCAGGCTCACGAACTACCTCTCGGCACCAGATTTTGAGACCCAGACTAAGGACTGGTACCATTTGGGATGGGGACAAATTCGAATGAAACCACATCCTATCAGTAAATATTTATTTTTTAAGTGACAGTAACTTTCCCCAAAGTGGCTAATACTGTATTTCACTCATTTTCTTTTTTTTGATTGAGATTTGGAAAAATCTTCAAAATCCTAGAGGGAAGAAGTCTACCCACAAAAATTCTTGTTCAAGTAATTGCTTTCTCTGGCTCCATGGTATCTGCCAGGTAAGCACCTATTGGCCAGGTGATACTGAGAAAATTGGACCTCGGAAAGCCGCTTTTTTGATCAAGCAGCTATAGATGAAGCTTTAAGAAGCAATTTTTCTTTCATGGTGTAATTATACCAAACATCTGATTTGCTTCAGTTATATAGATGTTGCTTACCATCAGTTTAACTCCAGGAGGGGAAGCTCGAGCGCTGTTCTTTTCATCGTTTTACTAAAAGCAGAATAACCTAGCTTCCTCTGAGCAATGGAACCTTAAACGTCTGAGGTCTAGTCTACACTAACAAAATAAAACTGGGAAATAAAGCCACTGGTGTACAAACCAAGGCCACAAAAGGGAAAGAAAGATAGAATCTAACAGATTCAAGAAAAAAAAATAACGAACTCCAACAAATGAAACTCTTCTTTGGGAAAGTGAGATAATTCAAGTGTGTGTGTGTGTGTGTGCGTGGCCATGGCCTATGGGGAATCTTAAGTAGCAAACCCAATGCTGGGTGTAGACTAGAGGGCTAGGACCGGCTACAACCTTACAAGCCCTCTGCCCACACTCCCTGCCCAGATGACTGTCCTCGGTCTGGCCGCAGCCAGATGGACTCCCCAGAGGCCAGGGATGGAGGAAGCCAGTTTGCTTATTGCAAACCTTCCTCACCTTGGATCTGAGGGGCACATGTGTCTTGATGAAAGCTGGCCAAGGTTGCAAAGAAACATCCCAAGACATCAGAGCACTCCATACTGAACATTAACTCTGCCGCTCGCCCTGCTCGACGCCTCGCTTCCCACCGGGCCGGGCACACAGGTGGACTTTACCCCGTCCCGATGCCCCAGCGAGGGCTGATTCCTGGAAGCTGGTGGTGAACGTGAGAGCAAAGAATGGCCCTGACTCAAGCTGGGGCACTGGAGGACAGCCGGCCCTGAGCTTTTAGGGCCGGGACCGGCTCAATCGGGAAAGAGAATAGGCCGATCGAGCAAGGGCCAGGAGTGGAGCTAAGAATGCGCCTGGGCTTGGCATCCAAACCACTCTCTATCCTGGGAAAGCGTGGAAGTCCTAGCCCAGCTCTCTGGGCAGGAGACCCGCGGGTAGAGCGCAGATGGATCCCGCGGGACGTCACTGTGCTTGGGAACCAGCCTCCGCGGACCCGGACCCTTCTCAGCAACTTCTCAACAATCCGCGCACTCCCAGCCTCCCCCGCGTCCTCGCCGCACGGATGCGGGCAGCCCGAGCCGGCGGGCACCGCGTGGGCACTCACCCTGGAAGCGGTGGCCGAAGAAGCGGTTCCGTAGGACCCAGGGGTAGAAGTGGAGAGGGTCCCGGTGCTGGGCGCCGAAGAAGGAGTGCGGGGGCTGCAGCGGGGAGGCGCCCAGCTGGTGCGCCGGGTGTACAGTCAGCGCGGGGTGGTTCATGGCCTCGGGGAAGACGAGCTCGTGCCCTCCGTAGAGCGAGCGGCCGGCGCCCGCGGCGGCTGCGGCCGGAAAGCCGCTCACGAAGGCTGCTTCGGCCGCACTTGGGTGAGGGTAGTTGAGCGCCGTGGGCCGGAGCGGTTCTTCAGAGGCGGCTGCCGCCAGGGGATGAGAGCCTGAGCCCCCGCCGCCAGTGCCCCCGCTGGTGCCACCGTCCTTGGCCACCAAGGACTCAATGGTAAAGCCCCGCTTGGCCGCGGGCTGGAACATGATCGCAGCCGCCGTAGCCGTGCGAGACAGCGGGGCTCTGGAGAGCGCTCCGCGTCCCGGCGCTACCGCCTTGCGGGGTGTGCACCCAGCCAGGCACATGCACACACACCCGCACCCCTCAGCTCCTCTGCCTCCCGCCCGCAGTCGGCCTCCGCCGGCGAGCCAGGCGCCGGGCAGTGCGGGTGACGCGAGCCTGCGGCGCGGGGTCGGCCCACCGCGCACGGCCAGGAGCCGCAGCCCCTTCGCCGAGAAAGGAGCTCCTGGCGCGGGCACCGGTGCTCGCTCGCTCGCACACTGCCTGCGATACTTCTAGCTGCTTCTCTAGCTCGAAGGCTGAGCCCAGCTCCCTCTCTTCCAAGTGTAGCCTGGGTCGACCCCGACCCGCGATCCTCACAGCACTGCCCCGCCGCGCCTCGGCCGCTGCGCCGCCTGGCTAGAGTTAGCGGGCACCTGCCCGGCGCTCGCCCATTGGCCGCTGCTCACCTGCCCCAAGGTGGGGGCGGGGCGGGGCGGGGCGGGGCGAGGGACTGGGGTGGGGAGGGAGCCTGCAGTCGTAGGGAAAAGCCGGACTGGAACCCTTGGGGGACGCTCTACCCCAGAACCACCACGGTCACCACATCGAGACTACCCTAGCTTCCCCTCGCGACTCCACCCTTCTGCTGAGTCTAGTGACTGCCGCAGCCGTGTCACCCCACGCTGAGGCCGGAGGAGGCGTCTAAAGAGCCTGGGATTTTGGATAGAAACTTCATCCCCTCTTCCCACAGTGCAATCCAATTGAGCCCTCTTCCTTCAGTCCGGGGATGTTGATCTATTCTTAGAGAGCTTGGATTCCAACGTAGGATGGGTGTTTGGGATTGAACAAACCGGTTCTCCTGAGAACCAACTCCCTGCGTCTTTAACCTAACGCACCCTCTTGCTCACCCACATCGATTTCCTGAGGGCGGATCTGATGATGCTGGAGCCTTATTTCTGAGGTTTCGCGGGGTTTGGTTGTCATGCAGGACAGCTCCGCAAAGAGGATGCTCCTTCTTTTCCGGAGGAATCAGCTCGGCCCCGCACGACCCTTCCAGCAGCAGCGCGCCGCGCTCCAAGGAGCTCACATTTACCTGGCTACCACTGGCTCAGATGGGGACACTAGGCCTCGGCTCAGGGCGATCTGCTTTCCTCGCCTTCTCTATTTGTGGGACTCAAGTTTGTTTGGGATCTCGGGGTCATTGTGCCGTGAACTCGAGCTGGTCGAGCAGCTCCAGTTGGTCCCCAAGAGGACAAGACTACTGCCTGGGACGGCGTCAGCAGCAGCCTGGACTCCCCGACCTTCGCCTTCCGGACAGGTCTGCTCTGGTCAGTTTCCATTTCATGCACTGATTACCCCGCGAGTGAAAGGGCTGTTGGCAGTAAGAACTTGTCCTCCACAAACTTTTCCCTCGGGCTTGCCAGGCCGCAAGAAAACGCAGCGTCGAAGCCTAAGGGGACTCTGGGCGTTGATGGGAGGCTGGGTCCCGGACTTCAGTCCCGCTTTCTCGTCCGCTGCTGAGGTCAACCCCAATTGCCAGAGCACATTCCCCGCGCTCGGATCCTCAGCACCCGGGTGGGATAGGGGCCGCGCGCGCGGGCGCCACTCTGTGGGACTCCAGGCCAGGTCTTGGCAGTGGCCGGTCAGAGCTCTGGGAGCCGGCGTCCAGGAGACCGCTCCGGGGGCCCTCACAGCTACAAAGCCGGTTAAAGTCTATTTTCCACTTGACTGCTTCGGAAAGCCCCTGCGCGCCAACGCCGTTCCGGCGCTCTTGGGCGAAGTGGGGAGAGACCTGCGGGTCGGGGGCAGGGGAGGAGGCGGCAAAGGAACCGCGCCCTGGAGCCCTGCGCGCCCGGGGTTACCCCTAGGCGGGCACCGTGGTAACGCCCCAGAAACGCCTTGAAAGGAATAGGAGGCGTGCGCCCGCCCCTCGGACTGATCTCTACGGATCTTTTGGGCTGTCTGTGGTGGTCTGACCCCTGCTCTCCCGTTTCTGTCTCTGGCTCTCTTCATTCCGCGTTCTCGGGCTTCCTAGTCTCCACTGGCAAGCTATTTTTCTCCTCCTCCTTTGCCCCGCCCTATCTGGGAAGCACCTTCGGGAAGGGGACCCAAAGGGCCGAGGGGTGCGGGGCAGAAGTACGGAACCAGGAGATTTTCATTCTGCAGGGAAGGAGATGGTAGCAATTTTGCTGGAGCAAATTCCCTGCAGGGACGCACGTTCAGTTGGATAAATGTTGCCTGGGCTTATACTTTCCAAAGTAAGGACCAAGTGCTGCGGTCTGTGATACAGAAGACGAGCTGAAGCCAGTTGAACCCGGCCCCAGGGCCCTGCTCCTCTAGCCCTTGGATGAATCCTACTGGATCAGCCTCAGTTCCTGCCTCTCCAGCCCTCAGCGGAGGCTGGGCATCAAATGGGCAGGGAGAGGGGTTTGGAATCTACCAGACCATTCCAGATTGCTTCTCTGAACACATCTATTTTCATCCAAGCCTGTTTCTACCTAAAAGGACAGACCTCTCTAATACCACCTGCCTTTGCTGTAATGTTTGAGGAATGTCATTAACTGCATTTTATAAATTAAACAGACCACAGATGACTTGGGGTCTTAATCTGGTCGCAGTCCGAGGTGAGGTGTCACAGCCCTGTGGTCTTGCCCTGGATGAGTTCCACCCTTATTTCTTCTCTCTCCGGGCTGCCGCTACAGCAACTCTGGGGCTGAGGGCTTGGGTGTGCTGGGTGATAGGATGTCACCTTTCCTCATCTGTTTTTCTTCCTTGTCCTTTCCTCTCACTTTGCTCTCCTGTAATTTCCTTCTTTCTTCATTCTGTAGATATTTATGCCCTGCGTGGCTTCCTTTATTTTCACTCTCCTTAGGGCCTCCTTTCTCTTGTGTTTCCCTTGCAGAAGGTTAATTTTTAAGAGAATTTGTCACCGTACAGGGAGTCTCTAAGCCTGCCACTGTGTTCCCCATTCTGCATCAGTGTTCTCTTCTCCACTCCAATGTCATCCTGTGCCATCACTTCCCCCACCTCTCTCCCATGCTCTCATACCTCCTCCCCTACTGCCATCCCCTAGAGCTGGTGCTGCTACCTGTACCTCCTTTGCTCGTCTGCAGGCAGCCGTGTGGTCTCATCTAAACCTGATGTCCACTTCCCCCATCTTCTGTGCCCAAAGCTTCCCCTTCTCCATCCCTCACCTCCCAGCTGAGCTGCTGAGCTCTATCAGAGACTAGAGATGATCATGGGCAATGGAGTACCCAAAGGCCTGAGAGCCCACACATTTGTAGGCTGCTTGCTTTTCGTTCCACGTCTGTCCAGGCGCTCACACCCAGTTCCTACTTCCTCCAACCCAGTGCCCCACTTTCTACGGAGGAGTCTTGTGTCTACCAATTGCTACAACCTGGACCACCTGCCCTTTTTCTGGCCCCACATCAATATTTCTCCTTCCTAAATGTTCAAATGGGGGAGAACAAGAGAGAGGAGAGGAGTAAAGAAAAGAAGGGAAAACTTTCTTTAAAAAAGAAAAAGAGAAAAGAAGGAAAACATGGAAACAAAGCTTTGTGAATGAGAATGGGAAGAGGGGCTGAAGGGAGGGGAGGGGAGTGGGAAAAAACAAGTTATGTCATGTATGGGTACAACATATCTATGGTGAACGTGATTGTTATGTGTATCTAAAGTGTACCAATAAAATCTAATTTTAAAAACCTTACTGTTCGGATTTCTGGAAGAACTTAGGCTCAAATCCTGACTTCTACCATTAGCAGTGAGGCCTGGGGACAGTGACCTTGCCTTGGCTTGCACGTCTGTGAAATGGCAGATATGATGTGGGGAATCTGAAAGAACTAAATTAGAAAGCATGCAAAATGCATAATAAAAAAATACGTAATCCATGCCTGATGCCAAAGAAACACAGAGGCATTGCCACAGCTTTGTCCGTGCAGAAAACTACAGAATCAGTCTCACATTCTCTCTCCTGCTAGAAAGCTCTGGTATATATCCTGGTCTCCGGCACAGGTCAGGCAATTTCTCCAGTGAAGTTTTTGCCTTTGTAGAGGGGTTGGTCCAACCACATCCCCAGCCATAATCCTTTTAGCTTTCAACTCCCTGGTTCCTGTTCAGTTTACCCTTCTCTTGATGTCCTTGGCCCCCCCAAAACTTTTCTGCCTTCGCATTTCACTGTCTGCTGACTTTTCTTCTTCACCATCAAACTTTTAGACTCTTTCTAATTCTTTTTTTCTCTCTAATTCTTTTACTTCCTGTTCATTTGAGCCTTTGTGGCAAGATCTCGTCCCTGTCACACTGGGAAAATGACTGCAAATGCTCCAAAGTTTTCATGGTGGTGGACTGCAACAACTCCATGTGCATCTAGAAATGATGACTACACAGGCACTTGATGGAGTTATTGTAAGACTGAACAAGTTATCATCTGCACCTGAAGTCTCTGGCACATAGTAAACCCTTGGTAAATGTCAACTGCTATTACTTTATATAGCTATACTGTCTAATTTGGAATCCAAAAGTCACATCTCCTTATGAGATGCACCAAAAATGAATACCAAATCGAGGCATCCTGTAAATGTAAATAATTACTACAGTAGAAGACAAGGAGAGGTCTATAAAGTATAACAAAATTAAACCGCACCAGGCATAGTAGTACACAACTGTAATCCCAGCATTCAGGAGACTGAGGCAAGAGGGTCACTGCAAGTTTAAGGTTGGCCTGGGCTATATAGTGGGTTGAAGCCAGCCTGAACTACATATCAAGACTCTGTCTCCAAAAAACAAAAATAAAAACAAAATTACTACGCTTAATGTTTAACAAGAATAAAATATCATAAATATTTTTATATTCCATGTTGCATTGTAGTTTTATTGTTAGGAAGGATCTTTCTACATAGTCCAAGTTAACCTCAAACTTGCAACACTCCTACCTCAGCCTCCCAAGGGTGCTGATTACACTTGTGCCTCACTCCAGTCAGCCACGAATATGTCAAGTTAAATAAAATACATTAAGAAATGTTTTCTCAGGGCTGGGGAGATAACTCTGTGGCACAAGTGCCTGCCTGGCAAGTGCAAGGTTGTGAGTTCAAATCCCGGTCCTGCCCACCCCACCCCACCCCCAAAAAAAATGTTTTCTCTTTTCTTTCCTGTTTCTTTCCATTTCTTTCTGGAAATTGAACCTACAGCCTTTGCACTGAGCTATATCTGCAGCTTTGTTTAATTTTTGAGACAGATTCTTACTCTGTTACTAAATTGCACAGCCTGGGCTCAAGTTTGAGATTCTCCTACTTCAACCTCAGAATGGTGGGATTGCAGGGCTTGTGCTGCCATATCCTGGCTTCTGATTTTTTTTTTCTTTTTTGACAGGTTCTCACTTAATTGCCCAATTGTCCAGGCTGGATTCAAACTTAAAATATTCCTGCTTCAGCCATCTGAGTGCTGGCATTACCTTCGTGTCCCACTATGTCCAACTCTTTCAAACATTTTAAGTGTAGCTGTTAGAACATTTAAAATTATATACATGTGTCAAATTACATTTGTCAGGCAGCTGTCATAGAAAATACAGATAACTGAAAAGAAGAAGAAGGTAACAAGGTATGGGAGAAGGGAAAGCAGAACTTACAGTTATCAAATCTACCAAGAAAAGCCTATCAAGAAATTGTTTCAGTGTATTCTTCCAGTTCTTTAGATGTATCTTCCTTTTAAAGATATCATATTATACATAGTTTTGTATGTTTTATATCTTTACAATCAATTGCAAATCTTTTTACCCTTCATTAAATGTTCTTTGTTGTTGAACACTTACACTTTTAACAAATTTTCATTAGATTTTCTTTTATCACTGTAGGTTGAACCCAGAGCCTTTTGCATGAACTGTGCCACTGAGCTAACCACTTACCCTATGAAGAAAAAAAATTGATAATCCCTTAGCATTATCTTACTGCATGTTGTATTTATTTTCTGTTTAAACCTGTAGAACTATAACTTCTACATAAGCAATGCTTTAATTCCTTTGATCCACAGCACTAATCTGACTTCTGCAGATTGTCCATTGTTCTCCTACAAGTGGAGTTCAATTTCTCTGAAGCTTCTGAAATATTCCCCAGGACTTCTTCTTTCTAAATTCAAGTATTTTAAAATGGTAATTGTACTTAGGCTCTTCTTTGATGAGCACCTTCAACTCCTTTTTCTTTCAGAAATTCTCCCCCTTTCGTTTTCCAAACAACTTACTTGCTTGGAACTTGTGATCCTCTACCACATGTGGAGTTGCTCCTTCAAAGGTTTCACTTCTCTTAAATGGGAATTTACCAAGGTGTCCTTGTCTTTAGCACCCTTCCACCATTCCTTTTTATCTATCTATCTATCTATCTATCTATCTATCTATCTATCTATATCTATCTATATCATCTATCTCATCTACAACCATCTTCTACCAGTACCTGATTCAGATTCCTTATGGTTTTATATTTTTCCCCAACTCAAGTCACTAAATTTTAAATGCTGGTGAAATGTCTTTGGGGGAATCCCACAGGCCCCTTGGATACTCGCCACATCCGAAAGCTGAGCTCAATATCCATCCTGCAGATCTGTGCCTTTCCCTGCCCTCCTCATCTAATCCTGGGCACATCACTCAGCAAAGCACCCAGGCTCAGCAGCTGTTAGATATCTGCATTACCCACTTTCTCTCAGTTATGCCCTGGACATTTAGTCCTTTCTTTTCATCCTCCTTGCCCCTGGTGTACTTTGGGATCCTGTTGCCCTTCCCTGGTGATACCCACAGAAGAAGCATTTGTGGTTTCTCTCATTACAGTGAATTTCACACATGGCCACCAGATTTCTACAGTACAGTTCTAAACTGGTCTTTCTTTCTTTCTTTCTTTCTTTCTTCTTTCTTTCTTTCTTTCTTTCTTTCTTTCTTTCTTTTGTGTGACTGGGGTTCGAACTCACGACCTTGCACTTGTGCCACAGAGCTATCTCCCAGCCCCAAAGTTTCATAAATAAATTGCAACTCAATTTTTCACCTGGAAAGTAGAGGTAATAGTGACACTTGCTCTGGAGAGTTGTTAGGAGAACAGAACGAGGTAATCCGTGTATAGTTCTAAGCATATAGTAGGCACTCAATAAGCATTAACTACTAGTGTAACTATTTCCTATAAAACTCCTTAGTTGAGGACTGGAAGTCCAGCATGAGCCAAGTTTTTACCTTGCTAGCCTCATGTCCCCTCCTATGGGCAGCCATTGCTGCACCCACTGAGGTATTCATCCAGAGACTCCTGCAAAACTTTGGACTGCAAGGAAAAGAAACTCAGACATCATGAACTTGGACCCTGTCCAAATAAGAGGCTAAACTCTTGGGTGGGAAGGTCTATACATTCAGTTTCCAGTGTGTTTTTATATGATGCTTGAACTTGAAGAATCAAATACCCTTCCTTCTGGAAAGGCCTCTTTAAGGATGCCTTGTAATTCCAGAGATAAGCCAAAGACTTAATTCTTGAAAAGCAATTAAGATCTCAAGTGTTTGCATAACAATGTAAGTGTTTTCTCTCTAACAGGATATCTGCTGATTAATTTAATTCTAGGGAAATGTTCCTTTCCTACATGTATGTTTAGGCCACTTCATCCCTGATGATTAGGGCTCATTCTTGGCAGTGTGTGCTCCTTTCAGGGTTCGAGTCTAAAAGGAATCCCTAGAGTCTGGGAAAGGTACTCTTGTCTAATAAGTATGACGTGCTGAGTTGATCTGGTAGGGCTCCAAACAAGACCAGATCCTGGCAGTTCTGGAGTGGACGTCCGGCAAGAGGCAGCAAGGGCTGCAAGGGCAGGGCTTAGTGGGTGAGTGAGGTTTGGGTGGGAGCTGGAGACAGTTTCCCCCTTGAAACTAGAGAGTGTGTACCCTGGAAAGTCAGGAAGTGGAACCTTGCCATTACATGGATATATCAGCCAGCAGAGATTTCAGTTGTATAAAGAGAAATCAAGGCCCTTGGTAGAGCTCAGTGTCAGGACATTTCCGCAGGCTCCTTCCTGTCCCATCAGATGTTCAGCAGAGCCGCTGTCCTGCTCTTTGCCCGCTACCCACTCACAAAATTCATTTGTTCATGTCTGTATTTGAGCAGCTTTGTGTTACTCAATATACATATTTATTCATCTTCTTTAGTTTTTGAATAATTTGGCTCAAGTTATATGAAGATTTTTTCTTTGTGAGAATAGTCATTTGAATATAACGTCAAATTTATTTTTAATAATATGGTAAGACTAGATGTTCATGGACCCTTCCCAGAAAGGACCATCTGAGAATTTCTTCTTCTTCTCCTCCTCCTCATTCTAGAAAAAGCAACTACATTTATTGAAGTTAATGGGGGAAGGTACACTCAGAGTGAGTAGGTTTGTGTCAGTACAACAAAAAATGGCACGAGCAGGGAGAGAAGTGACACAGAGCAGTGGGGAGAAAAGGAATGGCCCAGGAGTAAGATGAGCTTTTTTATCTGAAAATGTTTACCAAAACCAGGTGCCTCTCACTGGGTCATTCAGGATATAATTGACAATGTGATTGACACGGTACTGAATCATTTGAATTGTACCCACGGTGCATGATTTTTTTTCTATGATTCATTAAGTTCTAATTATGTATATGATATTCAGTTCATATGTATGAACTGTTCATGAATTTCAAGTGAGGAAAGATCACTGGTCTAGAACTTTAGCAATTTCCTGAGTTTTTGTTATTTGTATTTTTGCCTCTCTTAGGTCAGTGGAGAGTGGGCTGTTCTGAGGCACTGACCGAGTTCAGGTAAATGGAGACAAAGTGCTCCCACAGCTCTAATTGTGCTGTCTATACTATACAGAGACCTGTTCCCTGAAAAACTTTAAGAGGTGAACAGGGAGGAATGTCTATCTTTCATGGCTACTTCCAGTTGAATACAGCCACTGGCCTTACCTATGCCCCGGCCAAGGAATTCTCACCTGCCTAATCTTAGTTAACTATGAGAATCATTCTCCTTGGCTGATTCTTGATGAGCCATAGTCCTGGAGGCAGCTTTTGGTCCTTGGCTTGGCCATCGCTGGTAGTTTAATGGTTATCCGCCTGAGGGGTTGGTTGGTGTTTTCTCTTTTGAAACAAAAACCTTGAGGCCAACCACTGGTTTGTAGATCTGAAAGGTTTTCAGTCTCTCCTCTTTGTTTTCTGGTGTCTCAGGTGGCTTGGATTTCGCCCAAAGGGGAGGTCACCATGGTCTCTGTGCCTCTTCGCACCCCCTATCTAGCTTGTCACAAAGATAAATGAATGATGGGTTCCTGGGAGGTGCACTCCAGATTCAACATTAGCCAAATGGCTGTATGGCCAGTGGATACAGAGGCTCTTATTTACATTTCTCATTGGAAAGGTTTTCAACCTCTGCATCTCTTCTCACACCGATCAGTGCCCCAAAATGGCCTTCAGGAGGTCCAGATGGCCATAGACTGTGAAGGTGCTTGCCTCACTTCAAGTGGAGCTGATGACCACTATTCTATTTTATTTTAACATTTACTAAAAACATTCCCAAAAATATATAAAAACAGAAAAAGTAGTATAATGAACATGCATATACTATCATCTAGATTTTATAATTAGTAAAATATTCTTCTTTTGCTTCAACCCTTTATCCCTGAAGTATTTTAAAGCAACTTGAATCTATCCTGTTTTATTCTTAAATATCTCACTGAATATCTCTGGGGAATATTCTGAAAAAAATATGGAAGAGTCCATTATATCTTTCTCTCTACAGTGTGACATTTCAAACACACTGTACAGAAAAAGGTACAATGGACTCTTCCACATTTTTTACTCAGGTTCAATTATCAACCTTTTGCAAGTCAAAAAAACTCCACAACCCCTATTTTTTTGAATGATGGATGAATTGGCACAAAATAGAATCCTGAAGATTAAATTGAATCCAAAGATTAAACTAAGAGGCTGGGGAAATAGCTCAGTGGAATAAGTGCTTGCATAGCAAGCACAAGGTCCTAAGTTTGATCCCTAGGACCACCCCCATCTCTCCAAGAAAAAGATTAAACTGAGACAAAGAATGAGTTGTGAAGCTAGAGGGTGTGTGTGTGTGTGTGTGTGTGTGTACACGCACATGCCAGGAATTGAACTCAGGACCTTGTGCTTGCCAGGCAGGCACTGTACATTGAGCTATATCTCCAGCACCTAGAGTTTGTTTTGAGATAAATCTAAATTCCTTGCTGGCTCAAAGTTTGGGCTTTAAAGGGACAAACGACAAGGACAACAGATAAAGTTTGGGACTCATACAAGGCAGAAAGTCAGATCAGAATTCCCTGACAGATGACGTCTTTATTGAACGAACAAAACATTTTCCATCCCACAAGGGAGATGGCGGGCATATGTCCAAGCCCAGCTTATCCTTGCTCTGTGTGGCATGGAGGGGGACTGTTGCCTAAGAGTTCCTAGTCACAGGCCCACTCTCACTTGGATTTGGGACCAAAAAGCTTAAAAGGCTCTAAAAGATTTAAGCTGAGGATGCTGCATCCCCCAAGAGAACAAACAATATAGAGACGTACATTTGAAAGTCAAATTTCAAATAATTCCCACAGGTAAAATTTCAAGAAAGATAAACCTATGACAAAGACAAAATACACACAAAATGTCCAAAATCACAAAACACACAGAAAAGCATCATGACAGCAGAAGTTTGCAGCTTCTATGTAATCAAGCTTGCAGAATCACCATATATGTCAGAATCTCATCAGGGATGGGGGTTTGCAACAGCCAGCAGAAGCCCGAAATGACACCCAGGGTTTGAAGGCAATTAACAACTTTATTTTCACTTTTGGTCCTGGCTGGGATCTGTCCCTTAACAAAGCTAGGTCCCCAGTGCCTAGGGGTGACAGGCATTAGCAGGAGGTACAAAGGCCAGACAGAGCAGCCCAGCAGTTCTCTGATCACCCAGCAGGGTGAAATCATCCATTACAAGGCTAGATTAATGATCGTGAAGCTTGGTACAATCCAACATCCTGCATGTTGAGTTATGTTCTCGTAGTTACAGGGGTCAAGAAAGGAATTACAGAGCCATGAAACACTTACACAACGAGGTAGCGTCAAAAGAACGAAGTTTTAAAAAGAACAATTGCTCTCATACAGGTTTTCCTGTTCAAGCCTAGGTTAGTGGTAGAGCACTTGCCTACCAGGTGAGAGGCCCTGACTTTAATCTCTTTAATCTTCAGTGTGTGTGTGTGTGTGTGTGTGTGTGTGTGTGTGTGTGTATGATATAGAGTATAAAATACTTATATCTAACATGTCAAAAAATAAAAGAGAAGATTAAGAAGAAACTTAAAAATATCTAGCATAAGAATGTAAAATGATATAGCTCTGAAAAATTATTCGGCATTTTAAAGAAAATTCAACCTGTACCCATTCCCCCATTCTAATCCTAGGTATTTACTCAAGAGAAAAGAATGTATATATCCACAGAACTTATTTGTAATTGCCCAAAACTTGAAATAATCCACATGCCCTGACTTAGTTACTCTTCTCTCATTGTTGAGATAGAATATTCAACACCCGCAAGTTAACAGAGGATAGGTTTATTCAGCTCATGGGTTGGAAAGGTTGCAGTTCACAATCTGCTGGCTTTAAAGCAGGATATTACATAGCATTAAAAGACACCAAAAGCAGAGAGAGAGAGAGAGAGAGAGAGACAGAGACAGAGACAGAGACAGAGACAGAGAGAGACAGACAGAGAGACAGAGATAGAGAGCTCTTTTTGTTTCTTGTATTGTATACAGGCTACTACCCTAGGGTAGATAAAGCACTCACATTCTTCACTGGATGAAGAATCTATACAAACTCTAGATTCAGCCTCTGAAAAAGTCTTCCCCTCTCCCCCACAAGGACTGCATGAGGCTTTGGAGAATATCCAGATGTAAACCATAGCATGAAGCTGGGCATGTTGGTGCACAGCTGTAATCCCTACACTTGGGAGGCTGAAGCAGGAGGATCTGTGTGAATTCGAGACCAGTCTGGGCTACAAAAGTGAGTTCAAGGTCAGCTTGAACTGCATAGCGAGACCCTGTTTCAAAAGGAAAAAAAAAAAAAAAAAAGCCCATAAACAGCAGGATAAATAAATTGCCAGGTTTGTACAAAGGAATTCAGTTTTTTTAAAAAGTTGTTGATTATGAAAAAAAAATAAGATGAGGATTAGGAAGATAGCTTGATGGTCTAAGCACCTGCCTGGCAAGTGTAAGGACCCAGGTTCAATCTC
Organism: Capromys pilorides; assembly: GCA_004027915.1. Taxonomy (NCBI): domain Eukaryota; kingdom Metazoa; phylum Chordata; class Mammalia; order Rodentia; family Capromyidae; genus Capromys; species Capromys pilorides. Next base: position 25,841 of record PVKN010000063.1, on the reverse strand, counting down.
TGGTGCTGGACACTGTGCTGGCCCCAGAACTCTAGGAGTGATATACTAGCCACTGAAACCAGGTATGACGGTGCAGGTGTGTAATCCCAGCACTAGAGAGGCTAAGATAGGAGGATTACTATGAATCTGAGCTGTATGATGAGACCCTGTCCCCTAAATATGAAGAAGGTGGAGGAGGAGAGAGAGAGAGAGAGAGAGAGAGAGAGAGAGAGAGAGAGAGAGAGAGAGAGAGAGAGAGAGAGAGAGAGAGAGAGAGAGAG
>PVKN010000063.1:0-25481 GCA_004027915.1 Capromys pilorides | reverse complement strand
ATGGCACAATGGAACTTTCCAAGGTCCTGGAACTATTCCACATTTTAATGTGGGTAGTGCTCACATGTATATGCACACAGGTGAAAATGTATCAAGATAGAAGTGTAATAGAGAGAAGAGGGGCTGAGGAGATAGCTCCGTGGCACAAGTGCCTGGCTGGCAAGTGCAAGACTGTGAGTTTGAACTCTGGTCCCACCAAAAACAAAACAAAAACAAAAAGCAAACAAATAGAGAGAAGAGCCAGCCAAATAGCTCAGGGAATTAAAGGGCCTGAAAGTGGGTGCAGGGGCTGGGGGATGGATCCCCAGGCCTTTCGTGCAGGCTCTGCCCATAAGGCGAGCTGAGAAGGCAACTGAGAGTGGGCGTGGTGGCCTGAGACTGTCATCCCAGCCCTTGGGAGGCTGTAAACAGGTGGATTACTACAAATCCAATCTAGTAGTGAGACCCTGAACACCCTGTAGATCCTTCCCTAAAAAAAACAACAACAACAAAAATCCAAACCAAAAAGCCTAATAGAGGGGCCAGGGAGATAGCTCAGTGGAATAAGTGCTTTCCTGGGAAGTATAAGATCCTGAGTTTGATCCCTGGTACTACAAAAGGAGGAGGAAAAGGAGGAAGGGAAGCTTAATAGGCAGGTGTGGTGGTGCACATCTGCAATCCCAGCATTCTAGGAGGCTGAAGCAGTAAGTTTCAAGTTTGAGCTCAGCCTGAGAAATTTCATAAGATGCTGATTCAAAAAAAAAAAAAAAAAAATACAAAATAGAGGATATGGAGGACGTAGCCCAGTGTGAAGGCTTTGACATATAAGGTAACACACACACGAAAACATACACTTAAGATTCATGCATTTTACTGTATATATAAATTAGGCATCAACATAATCAAAGAGGACCTTGCTGATTTGGAAAATAGACAACAGGGAATAAAAATTCTAGTCACTGAAATTAGAAATTCAGTTTATAAGAATGTGACATATTAGACATAGCAGAAGAGAAAATCCATGAACTAAAAATTACAAGAGTTGAAGAGAGACAAAGCTGTAAAATAGATTGATAGGCTAAGAGACAAGAAGGGCTGAGGACTGCCACATCTACTGGGTGTTCTAGAAGTAGAGAAACCCAGCACAGGCTTTGCTTGACAATCTAGGGGCCATAAAAGTTTACAAAATTGATGGAAGACCTTGACCCTTGGGATAGGGAAGCTCGCTGGATTCCAAGATAAATAAAAATACACATAAACAATGTAATTGCAAAATACTAAGGAAAAGAGACCTTAAACGGAGCAGAGAGGAAAGATGGATTATTAGAAAGTGATGACACTTGGACTGACAACTGACTCTCGCCTGTGAATGCCAAGACACGGGCAGCTAGATCTTCAAAGCGTTGAGAAAATAAGTTACAAACTGAAGTTGTATTTTTAGCAAAAACTGTCTTTTGAGGATAAGAGTGAGATACAGATATCTTCAGACAACTCAAAAATGAAAATTTCTACCAAGCAAACATCACCAATGAAATTTTAGGCAGAAGGAAAATTTTTCAGAAGAAAAGTTAGAGATGAAAGGTGAATGGTGAGTAAAATTAATCTAAACAAATAGTGGCCACATAAAATAGTAAATTTTCTTATAATATAATTTTTGGTATCAAACTATGTGGAAATTAAATACCACTTAAGGTGGGGTGGAGTGGTGATCAAAGTTGGTGTGCACTCCCCAGGGGATGGCGAAGAGACTGATTAGATTTGGGGAAACGCAGTATACCTCACGAGGTGGTTACAGCCACCTTCAGAATAATATGAATGAGATTGCTTCCAAGTCAGTGACCAAATAGAAATTATTTAAAGAGAATTTTTTTGATGGTAACAGAGATCAGACCCAAGACCCTTGAGCTTGCCAGGCAAGCACTTATTTCACTGAGCTATCTCCCCAGACCCTAAATAGAATTTAGAAAAGTAAAATGAAAGATGTTAAATAACAATGAAACTATTTCCAGTAGGTCACAGTAATGCACGCATGTGCTGTGGTCACACTGAGGGAGGCTGAGGCAGGAGGATCATAAGTTGAAGCCCAGTCTAGACAACTTAGGAACTTACCAAGACCTTGTCTTAAAAAAAAAAAAATTAAAAGCTTGGAAATTTAACTCCATATAAATACACTAGGTTCAATCCCCAGTACCAATGGGGGAAAAAAAAAAGTTCTGATAGAACTACAATCAATGGAAAAGCTATAGTTTCTAGGCCAGAGCAGGAGCACATTACCAGGCTGAAGCAGCCCTGCAGTGGGACATTAATCTGGTTAGAAAATAACTGAGAAAACATGGAAAGCGTCTTAACAAGAAGTGTTAGAGAATCTGTCATTGGCATTCTCTTCTTGTAGATGGAACACAATCACTGAGCGATTCTAAATAAATACTTAAATCACAGGAATCTAAAAATTGATGTCAAAACAAAAGTTTGAGTTTCTGTGCCTCACAAAATTTTCCAAGAGTTTACCATCAAATTATGATGCCAGTAGCGGTAGTAAGGAGTAATGAACTATTTCAACGAGGAGAGAAAATCAGGCTTGATCTCAGTGTGGGTACAGAGCACAACGTGTTTCAAAATAAAATTCTGCATGTGGTTTGAAATTTGAAAAGAAGTCATTGCCATCAGCCCCAAACTACCTTTGAAGTATAAAGAATCTGAAGCAAATTTTTAAAATTTCAGTTATTGGATTTTTCATGAAGGGGACAAAACGTCATAAAGGATATAGAATTTTGTCACCTACTCTCGTTGTTCTGATAAAACCATTCAGGAATGAAGGAGCAATCATAACTTGGAAAGTTTCCTGGAAATTATCAGAGCACTAGAAAACATTATAAATGCACTTATAATTGGCATACTGTTGTAATCATCTATTTTTTGGTGACATTGTCTTCTATAAGCTATTATCTGATTAAATGACACATAATGAGAAAAGTAAGGTGCCTCTGAAATTGAAAATATTTTATTTGTGGGAAATCTGTGTCTATTATAGGCATATGGAATCTAATTTGTGAGTAAAAACAAATGTTTTGAACTGAGAGTAGAAGAGAAACAAAAAGAATGTACAACTCATGTAAGTCGCTTTCTACAAATTGTGCAAACGTGCTGTGAAACTTGGGCAAGTTATTTCACCTATCAGTGCCAGCTTTTTTTATCTGAAAAATAGAAATAGATCATGGAACCTCCCTTGCAGCTGATGGGGAGAATTCAATGAACATACATATTTAAATTACATCACTCAGATCTTGCATACACTTAAAATTATTAATTATAATTATTAATGAAATTACTAGAATTCTTAATGAAAAAAATAGAAATGGACATTGTTTCCAAAGATTACTCATGAGATGCCATGAGATAGCCGATGATGCCATGATGCCTAGCTCCTAATCTGTACAAGGCTCCTGCAGAACAATATCTGAGGCTGTTTTATCCATTCATTCATTCATTCATTCATTCATTCATTATGCATTTGATTGTTGTAGGGTCTTACTACGCAGCTCGGACTCATGGTGATCCTCCTGCTTTTAGCCTCTTCAGTGCTGAGATTATAGTCATGCACCACCATGCTCAGACCCTGGCCAACTAAGCCAGCCCTGGGGAGCAGAGCTGGCCAGCATGTAGGGCTAGGGATCGAACTGTGGTCCCTGCATTTGCCCAAACTTGCCTGAGCAGGTGCTTTAGTCTTCTGAGCTATCTTGCTGGCCCCTGAGGCAGTTTTAATAAAGCCAACATTGACGAGTGCCATTGAGATGGATAAAATCACTCAGAGGCTCTTTCACCTGATTACCTTTTTTAATTTTTACTTTTTTAAAGAAGAAATGTATTTAGTACAGAGTCTACAGGGTCTCACTGCACAGGTCAGACTCGTGGTGATCCTTCTGTCTTTCAGCCTCCCAAGTGCTGGGATTATAGGTGCGCACCACCACACTCAGTCTCAATCTCTTGTCTCAGCACACCCCAGGGGCTGGGAATTGTACCCTGGTCCCTGCATCTGCCTAAGCAGGTGCTTTAATCCACTGAGGGATCTGGCTAGCCCCCCCCACTCCAATTACTTTGGAAGTTGATTTTAATAAAATACATGGCTCTGTCTGCACTGGAGCAGCTTACACAAGTGGAGGATTTAATGGTGTTGCTACAACGTTTACGAAGGATGAGCCAAGAGCTGTATACACACATTGTCATGCATGTCTTGGGATTTAGTGGTGTTGAGGTTTGTCATGATATGAAAGAATTCCAAAGTGATCTCAGCACTGTCAATTCTTTGGATGACACTATTCATGCATCTCTGAAAAGCTGGCAAATTTTCAAAACAAATTTTTAAACAGAGTGAAGGCATAACATACAGGAAGATTTGGGGTTGTTGAAAACATGTTTGATTCTTAGTTGTGATTGAGGAGTTTCTGCAGATTGTTCAAGCCCAAGAAATTGTACCAGGCTATACTTGAAGTGCACAGGTGGCTGGTGCAGAGAGGGCGTGGCTGGCTTTGGTTTCCAAATTTGAATTCACCTTTTGTTTACAAATTGCTAACAAATTTTAAACAATAGTCTAAGCATTACAAGCATTATTTTTTTCCTAAAGAGCTTTCTGTTGAACCTGTAAACATTTTCCTCTTTGCTATCAAAGATTGAAGCAATATTTCATAGCTTGTCATCTGAGAAGTGATAAATATTTCAAAATCATTTGGGACAGAACAGAGAAATTATGCCAATAAGTAATCCTCAAAGGTTTTAAAGTGGGGGAAAAGATTTCAAAGAAAATATTTATAGTAATTCAGGTAGTATGTTTTCCTCTACTACATCAGAAAACCGATGGAGAATAAATGTTTATTTTTAATAAATAGTGGCTATATTGCTAAGCTTATTATTTTAAAAAAAACTAGTTATAGGAAAATAAAAGAAATTTCAGGGGCCAGCCAAATAGCTCAGCGGATTAAAGTGCCTGCTTAAGCAGACTCAGGGGCCGAGGGTTTGATCCCCAGGCTTGCTGTGTCAGCCCTGCTGCCAGAGTGAGCTGAGATGGTGATTGAGACTGGGCATGGTGGCATGGGCCTGTAACTCCAGTGCTTGGGAAGCTGTAAAGGAGGAGGATCACTATGAGTCCGATCTACGTAGTGAGACCCTATAGACCCTGTACTAAAAATACACACAGAAAAGGAAAAGGAATTTCAGAGCCACTAAGGCAATATATTAAATGAAAAAATAGTGAAACTGGGCTGGGGAGATGGCTTGGTAGTCTAAGCACCTGCCTAGTGGGCGTAAGGATCCGGGTTCGGTCTCTGGTACCAGATAACATGCTGGCCCCAGAACCCCTTGTATGCTTAGCTGGCCCTGAAATCAAATGTAGTGGTGCACACCTGTAATCCCAGTGCTGGGAAGGCTGAGACAGGAGGATCACTAGGAGTCTGAACTGCATGATGAGACCCTGCACAAAGAAAGAAAGAAAGAAAGAAAAAAAGAAAGAAAGAAAGAAAGAAAGAAAGAAAGAACAGATTAAAGCACCTGCAAGCAGACACTGGGGTCAGGGGTTCGATCCCCAAGTCTGCTGTGCCAGCCCCGCCCTGGGGCTTGAGAGACAGCATTTGAGACTGGATGTGGTGGCATGTACCCGTAATTCCAGCTCTTGGGAGGCTGTAAACAGGTGGATCACTATGAGTCTGATCTAGTAGTGAGACCCTGAACACCCTGTAGACCCTTCCCTAAAATACAAAAAAAAAAAAAAAGCTAAGCGTGTAAGAATTCTCAATATCTGTCTTATTTTTCTTGTTGCTGACACAAAATACCCAACACCCAAAGTTAAAAGAGGAAGCTTCATTTTGGCTCCCAGGCTGTAGAGGTCTCAGTCCACACTTAGTTGACTCTAAAGCAAGGTGATGAGGGAGAGGAGAAACAGCTCATGACAGGAAGGCAGCAAGCAGCGAAGTAGTGAAACAGCAAGCGACAACAGTGACCCTCTTCCTGTCCCTTATATTCTATCAGGCTGCCCACCCTGCGGGCCGGCGGCACTCATACCCAGGGAGGACCTTGCCATCATCCAGTCCCAGGAGTGTGCCAAGCCAATCAGTGGACTAATTTAGTAAGCACACCCCTTGATCTCAGCATCACACACTCTAGATTCAGCCACCTCTGAAAAGCCCCACCTGGGACTATCCTTCTCCTACACAGTGCCCTTGGGGTCTTGGACCACTTCTTGCATTTGCATAGTTCAGGAGAGGAATGTACAAGGGACACGGGCCTCCCCAGGATCACGGTAGGACAAGAACAAGATACTACCTTTGATTCCCATACCAGCAATTTGTGGACAACCCCTAGCCCCTTTCCCTCACCTCACAAGCTCTGCCCAGAGAGAAAAGAGAGTCAGAAGAGGCTCTTTCCCCCCACATCTAGGGATGGGTTTCTGGTATCACCTTCCTTCCATGTAGGACGCCTCTGGTTTCACCCATTCTCCCACCTGCCTCCCCAGAGGCTCAAAGATGCTCCCGGCAGCTTCAGCCCACTCAGTCACCCCTACCCAGCCCTGTTTTTTTTCCCTCTTGCAATATCAGCCCGCCCGTCTCCAGCACCTTGCTGCCAACCATCATTTAATGAGCACCTTCGTGCTCAGTGGGCTGGGAGAGCCCAGGAGTCTGGTGAGCCAGCGCAAGCTTCTTGTTATCCTAATGAGCCAGCTGGCAGCCCTCCCAAAGACCCTCAGCCTCTCCAGGGACTGATCACAGATTTTTGTATCCTTGTCTGCACCACCGTGCTGCCCTGTACTTCCTACCCTGCTGTCACCTGCTGCTCTGGTCTCAACCTTGCTGCCCCCGCCCTCTGTTCTCTGGAGCCTGACCCCAGGTGCTGGTCTGCTACCACATACTACATTTTGGGTCTTTTTTTCTTTTTCTTTTCTTTTTTTTTTTTTTTGAGCCTCTGTCTCAAAATCACTAGACTGCCCTTGTACTGCTAGGTATCCCAGGCAAGCCTCAAACTCATGGCATCTTCCTGTATCAGCCTCCCGAGTGATGAGATTACAGGTGTGTGCCACCAACGCCAGGTCACGTCCTTAGTCTTGGCACTGATGTTGTCCATACACAAGCCACAAAGAAGGCCAGGGGCATGAAGCCAAGCTTTCTCCTGTTGCAGTGGAAGCCCTGCCTCTCTTCCTTCAGCTCCATTTGTCCCTCTATTGAAATACCAACCTTGTTGCTAAGTTTAATTCTCCTGAATCAGCCAGTCCTTACTGGAGAGTCTGAAGTTGACAAATGACTCTGTTGTATGTGTTCCCCTTTGGCATCTCTGTAATACCTTATAAAGATACAGGATGATGTCATTACACGAGGCACCTGCTCAGCACCCCAAGATACATACCAAGGGCCTACTCTGTGACAAGCACTGTGCTTGGCTCTGAGGATAGAACCAGGAGGGGGACATAGCATGGCTGGTTCCTCATGGAACTCAACTCTGGCTGAACTAGAGCAAGCTGATGGGCACTGGCACTGCAGTGTGAACAGTGTGGTCAGGGTAGCAGGTGTTAGGGGCACATGATAGGCTAGTATCAAAGTTGCCAGTCATTTCTTGTTCCACTTAGATCCCCATCAGAAGCAACTTTGGCCAAACAGTGATATTCTGTACCACATCCGCTCTCCCACCTCTCTATAGTGGACACATGGTCCCTGGATGCCAACCCACAACCTAGCCAGTGACCCATAAAGTGGATTCTCATGCTCAGAAATGAGAACTGTAAGAGATGGACAGGGAATGGCCTGATGGGCGCCAAAGTCTCAGGGGACAGGGAAGTGTGAGCAGATAAATTGTGCTAGAAGAGAAATGAGAAGGGAGCCCTGAGAGCAGAGGTCAGGGTTCCAGGGCCTGCTCACCAGCCATCCAGACACGAAACCACATAGCTACACAGTGAACGTGAGCCCACAGAAACTGGCCCATAGGGGCACTGGGTATAAGTGACAAGGGGCGAGGCTAGCAATGCTGAACCCCTTAGAGCTTTTGATAATACAAGCAGCTCACTGAAGTACTCATGCCATAGGATCACCGCCCTTGGGTTAGGCCAAGAAAGGGCTGAGGATGTGAAGGATGAGGAGCTGAAGAAGCCACCGGAAAGGAGAGTGAGGCGGTCTCCTTGGAGGGGAGAGTGTTGGCCTTAGTGTGAGTCAGACATGGGCTGCCCAACTGCCACAGTCACAACTACCACACTGGGGGCAAAATGGTAAAAATTTAATAGAAATTTAAAGCAGCAGAACAGCATTTGCTTGAGCAGCATAAATATATCTGCCTACCTTTCTTCTTTCGTTCCCTCCTCTTTCTTCCTCCTTTCCCCCCGTTCTTACTTTCTTCCTTCCCTCCCTCTCTCCTTTAGCATAATTTCCTTCAAATTATACTAACTTCTCATTATCAAGGTAATACATGCTCACAATAAGAAAACTGCAAGACGGAGAAATGCAAAATGAGTTACATAAAAATTCCTCAAAATCCTAGCACCCAGACACCATTTAAAAATCTTACTGTTACTAACATTATTAATAGCAGTTAGCATTTACTGAGGTTTTTCTAGATACAGTACACTGTTCCAAGACTTTCCAGACATTATTTTATCGAATCCTCATGACCCTGAGAGATAAGTGCTCTTTTTAACTTGACCTAACAGATGAGGACATTGTTTAAGCAGGTGGTAAAATTGGGACTTGAATCTAGGCAGGCTGACTCTAGCATTAAAATTTTGGTATAAATATCTGTGGTCTTTTGGGAAAAAAAGATCATAAACTAACATGGATCCCTTCTCTGTTTCTTTGCACAAAATATATATTTTTTAAAATTTATATTGTTCAAGTACTATATCAGGATGAGGGGAAGGAAAAAGCAGGTGATTTTAAAGAGGGAAACAAAAGCCATTTGTAATCCTACTTCCCAGAAGCCCGCTGTTCCTCTTAGGCATCTCTTTTCCATTGCTGGAATGGATGGATGAAGAGGATCAGAGAGCCAGTTCCCTGCCCAGGGAGGCTACCCCGGAGCTGGAGACCACAGGAGTGCTCAGCCCTTAGGCATGCACTGAAGGATGCTGAATAGTGCACAGTGTACGCGACAGGAAGAGAGCAGGACTTGGGTAGTGGTGCTGTCAACAAACCTGGACTCTCCTGCTGAGAAAGCCCAAGCAGGGGGAAATCGCTTCCTGTCTGGGCCTCAGTTTCCTCATCTGTGAATGAGGCCACTGCAATTTCAGAACCAGTGGATGTCAGCGAAGCTTTGTTCCTAGGTTATCTGCTGCATTTTGGGTGATTCCTGACGCAGTTCCCACCCAGCTCTGGCATGAGAAACAAGAGGCCGGTAATATGAAAGCGCCGAGGTCAGGGAACACCAAAGGCTTAAGGACCCCCGAACGAGGATGTGAGCTCTATTTTCCTGGAAGGCTGGGCCAGCCAAGCTGATTAGGGGCCCCTGAGCAGCTGTGGGCTGAGGGAGGCCGCTGGGAGTGAGGGGATTCAAATGGCTCTTTCCCACCCTCTCCCCCACCAGCCTACTCTGTGTAAAAATTCCAAACTCCCAATCAAACCCCCTTCTCTTTTTTCCTTTCATTCACCTGCCCATCTTCCTCTCCTCTTCTCTCCTTTTCTATCCAAACTCATAATTAATCGCTCAAGGCAAAAGTAATGAATGTTAATTGGCCATCTGTAGGAAGACTAATTAAAATCTACCACGCTGGGGTTTCAAACATACCTATAGCAACCGAGTGAATCGGGAATGAGGCGAGGAGGGACTGAGGTAACAGCTGAAAGACTGCAAAACACCATTGGGCTTAGGTGTGAGGGAACAGCGCCAGAGAGGGCCGGGATGCTGCAGAGAGAGAGAGAAAGAGAGAGAGAGAGAGAGAGAGAGAGAGAGAGAGAGAGAGAGAGAGAGAGAGAGAGAGAGAGAGCACTCCTCTTCTTGCTGCTGCCACTGCAGGACCTGGCATTTGGTTGCTCTTCGGTTTTGTGTTTGACAAACACATTTACACATTTTCTTCCCACTGGACATGGCTTTAGGGCTAACTGGAGTTTGCCAACACATGAATGTCCCCCAGGCATAGGCCTGAACACACCTATTTCTCTAGGAACACCTTCCCCATGTCAAAAATCACAGATGCTGCAAGGCAGGCATGCCTGTGATTCCAGCACTTGATGGGCTGAGGCAGGAGGATCAAGAGTTTGAGGCCAGCCTGGGATGCAAAGGGAGTTTAAGGCCAGTCTGGACTGTGTAGTAAGACCCTGTCTCAAAAAGCAAAAACAAAACAAAATAAAAATCACACACACTTGCATGCTGATTAAATCTCAGACACAGCTTCACAGAGGCTTCCTGCTTGGAAGGTGACACTGGGTCCTGTGTGCGCATACATATAGCTGGTTATGAACTAAGAGTAACCAGGGATACAACATGTGACTGTATGCAGTCACTTAGTCGCGTTTGCACACTGTTGCATGAGATGTCGTTTAAATGTACAATGTACTGTTTTTCTAATATAAATGCTGACGTACACTCACAGAAGTTTTCAAAGTTGCACTCTCAGTCATACAATAGGCTCAGAGGTATGTGCACACATTTATGCACCCCAACCCACATTGTTCCACGTAATTACATGGCAAGTTTTACATCAGAACACCTATACACAGGCAAACACAATGGCTGTCCTCTATACACAAGCAAATCTAGGTGTTCAAGCTCCCACACGACATTGAAAGGTGTCAATCTGTTACACACACACACACACACACACACACACACACACACACAACTTCTCAGGTCCAGATCAAGCCTATGTGTGGCTCATGCGTGTCCACAATCCATGTATATCCACACAGAAACCCCGGTCCATGGGGGCAAACTGAGCGGCGGCCTCTAATCCCCTGGAAAGGCAGAGCTCAAGTGACAGATGCAGTATTTGCCTCAACTCCCCTTAGAAGTCCCTGTTCTGAGAACACAAGCATCTAAAGCCTGCTTAGCATGTTCTAACCTCTGGGGCTCTAAGAAGATGGCCTGGGGGCTAAAATGGGCTCTGCTGAGGCCAGGCTGGCTTGCGGGTGCCAGCCAGTGCCAGCCCCAGGGCCTCTGAACTCATGTCTTTGGGGTCAGGAAAAGCTTAAACTGGATGGGCATGGCATTGTGGGAGGGGCGCTGACCTGTGGGCTTGGTGTCTGAGGCCAGGGCTCCTCTTACACAGAGGACAAAGGTTGTCCTGCCTATTGGATATGTTCTGGGGCTTTTTCTACATTGCTGTAAGCTTTCTTTATCATCATACTGGATTAAAGTAGGAAGTGGACAAACAAAAAAGAATGTCCTGGCATCTGGGGGAAAGGATCACCAGAGAGAAGGGCACAGGCTCCTGATCTTGTAAAAAGAACTGAGCACGGCCAGGCAGGGTGGTGCATGCCTGTAATCCCAGAACTCAGAAGGCTGAGGAACGAGGGTCAAGAATTTTAGGCCACTTATTTAGATAATGAGTTTTAGGCCAAACTGGGCTACCCAGCAAGAACCTGTTTCAAAAAGGAAGGATGTATGGAAGGATGGAAGGGAGAAAATAAGGATTGGGAAAGGAAGAGAGAGAAAGGAAGGAGAAAAGGAGGGAGGGAGGGAGGCAGAGAAGGAGGGAGGATGAGAGTACACTAACGGTTTTGGGCCAATTCTCTCTGTTCCTAGAGGCTTTGGGCCAGGGTGCTCAGACTCTGTGTAGCCCAGAATTAGTACCAAGGTGCATGCTGAAGCCCAGCAAGTAAAGCCGCTAAAGGGAAGGCCAGCAGAGGGCAGTGTCCTCAGTGCCCCAGAGGAACGGGGCTCCCCAGGAGTCAGAGTCAGTCAGAGGGAGAACTTCCTAGCTATAGTCAGCAGGAAGGAATCCCTAATGGCCCAGGAGTGCCCAATACCCACCATGCCGGAGTTTATCACCTCCTCTGGATCAGACAGGGCCTGGCTACCTGACACTACTCCTGCCACAGCCCCGCCCCCCACAGCCAGAAGCTGAATCCATCAGCGCTCCTGCCTGGGCAGCAAGGCAAGGACAGACCTGTGGCCAGGAGTGGACTTCCTGGAGCACTGTGGGCCCCTGGGGATCGCCCTTTGCCAACTCAGGCCTCATGGTTCTCTGGGAGGAACAGGTCTCCCTCCCTCCCTCCCGCTCTCTCTCGCTCTCTCTCTCTCTCTCTCTCTCTCTCACACACACACACACACACACACACACACACACACATCCCTGTGACAGCTTCCACATTTGGAGCTGACAGATGTGCAAGGTAACAGCTCGGCACTGCCTGTGCAGCTGAGGCCCCGGTGTTGTGAACGGGATTATTTCCAGCAAGGCTCAGGGCGGCTGTGTGTGCGCGTGCGTGTGTGAAGGAATATGAGTGTGTGGCTTCTCCAGCCATCACTCTCCCTCCATCTAAATCTGTCTTACTATATCTTGGAATGTTTCTGTCTCTGTTTTCTTCTCTGGGTTCCCTATCTCTGGCCCTTTCTCTGTCTTCTCTCTTCCAGTTCTGCTCACTGTGTCTCAGTCTTTGACTTTTGTTGTGTCTGTTTTTGTTTTCCCTGGATGCTCCAAGGGAGAGAGGGGCCTTGCATCCCCTTGGTCTCCTCTCTGCCCTTGGTCCCTTGCCTGTCTTGGCCAGGCAGACCATGCAGACAATCAGCAAAAACCCATTTTTGTTCCAGAAAATGATGCAGCTATCCATACCCTTTGCACAGGTCTCCTGCCTGGAGTGTGACAGAGACAGAGAAAGATTGGAGGTGTGCTAGGTGAGGAGCAGGTCTGGAACTCTCTAGGACCAGCAGTCCCCCAGCTTTGGTCAGCAGTGCCTCTGAATCTTTTTTTTAAATTATTTTTTAATGTATTCGGTTGTTGCAGGGTCTCACTACGCAGCTCAGACTCACTCATGGTGATTCTCCTGCTTTCAGCCTTCCCAGTGCTGGGATTACAGGCGTGCACCAGCGTGCCTGGACTCTGCCCAGCTCAGCCCGCCTCAGGGCGGGGCTGGCACAGTATGTGGTGCTAGGGATCAAACTGTGTTCTCTGCACTTGTTTTAGTCTGCTGAGCTATCTCGCCGGCCCCAAGTGTCTCTGAGTCTTTGAGCCTGGTCTTCTCCTGATAGTCATAATTTATAGGCAAATTAGTATTTTAACAGCAGACCTCTTCTGCCTTCCAGTTTTTTATGTCTATTTCCATATTCCTCACCCTGCTACATACTATGGCCATGGCTCTGGGCTGACCTCAGCTCTGGCCTCACTGCTACCCTGTCTGCATATTGGTCCTTGACACTGACAGTGGACCGGCCCCAGTCCCTAACCCTGACTATTCCGTGAACTTCCTCTTCTCTGAGTCTGTGCCCCTGGTTTCTGACAGGAGTGGACTTCCTGAAGCAGGCACTTCCTGGAGCATGGCTACCCATGGCGCACATGCTCTTACGCAGGTGGGGACACTCCTAATTACACTGACTTAGATTCTAGGATAAAAAGGAACAATGGGAGAGTGTTTTATACTCTCCAGGTGACTCCCCCTGTGGGATTCCTCCTAGGGATTTCAAGAGGGCTCAGGCTCTTCCAGAGAACCTCTCACAGGGCTGCCTGCACTGGGTGGGGCCCATTCACTCCCACAGTCTGCAATTACAGTAGCCGCAAGCAACCCTTCCATACACTCTTCTATATACCTGGCAGTTGGGCACAGCAGGGATCACTCACTGCCATTTTCATTCATTCACTATTTAGGAAACACTCAACAAGTCCCAATGATCTGGATCTAACTAAAGTCAATAAAATCCACACAGCGTCTGAGGCTGAAGTCTTTGCTCCCTGGAGAAGGACGAAGCCCAACAGCCACTGTAGGCCTGAGCAGGAGAGGCCCCTGCCGCAGCTGAACCAGGACTTGAATGAGTGTGTGGGCCCAACAGACTCCTGCAGATTCAAGTGGGAGCCAGGCCCCTCTCCCCTACCCCGGAGGTAGGGGGTGGGGGGTGGGGGGGGGGGGGGGGGGGGGGGGGGGGGGGGGGGGGGGGGGGGGTGGAGGTATGGGGTGTGTGGGTGGATAAGGCAGCAGGTATGGGGACAGAGTGACTCAGCTGTAGGGAGGGCCCCAGAAGTGGGTGCCCCAAGGAAAAAGGAATTTCTTTCTCCTTTTATTAACCCTTCCTCCACCTGGAAAATTTCACAACTTACCAAGACCTGTCTTTTTTTTTTTTTTTTTTTCCCCAGAACCAGGGTTTGAACTCACTTGCCAGGCAGGCACTTGTGCCACGGAGCTATCTCCCCAGCCCTTCTAAGACCTGTCTTAAAGTAAAAAGTAAACATAAAAGGGTTGGGAATGTAGTTCAGTGGATTCAATTCCCAGTACTGGAAAAAGTAAAAATAAAAATAGCCCAGAGCTCTCCAAACTCTGTGCAGTTAGGCCTGAGGATGCAGTTTCTTAGAGAGAAAAGATAGACAAGGGGGTAAGAGAAGAGAGCCATGCTGGATAGTAACAACTCAGGTTGGAGTGGAGACATGGGTTCTACTTCAGAAACCTGAGAGATGCACGTCAATTCCTGCCTCCAGCACTGCATGTGGAAGGTCTCGGGGTGGCTTGACCCCCTCCTCAGCACCCTCCGAGCTGATCCCAGAGGCACCAAGTGGCTTCCCAGTATGATGGCTAATGGCTTCTAGTTCGCTCTCTTCCTCCCCTGTACTGTAGATCACTATGAAATATGACTGAAGGTGTCACTCCCTAGGGTCTCCACTTGAACAGCTGGCAATGCTCTTTCATCACCTTCTGTCACCACATGGAGTACCCTGGATAGGGGAGCATAGCTGGGCCTTTTTGGGTGTGTTCACACAAGGGCATGCACATTGGCTATGTGACTCAGTGACTACAGACACAGGTTGACAGAAGAGGCTTTGCGGGGAAGAATGCAGGTGAAGCAAGCCAGGAGGTGGTATCCCAGGCAGCTCCCTGGGCAAGACACAGGAGAGGCCAGTATGGAGTGCGTCCTAGGAGGATGATCCCACCTGGGGAGGTAGGAGCAGCTGGTCCCACCAGGCTCAGCTAACAACGGACTCAGCATCAGTCTGGGTGTGGGTTGTACATGTGTATTCATGGGACTGGAGGGTTCGGGACTGGAGACTTCTGACCAATCTCATCCCAGCTGGCTGGGCCCAATGACAGAGGTGCCGGAGTTCCCTGGGGTAGCTGGAATATTTTTCTCATCCTCCTGCTCCTCACGGGCCAGCTGCTGCTCTCAGCTCCAGGATATTAAACACCAAACCAAAAACTGCCTGGTTCATTCGTGCCAAAGACAAAGAAAAAAATTGTTTGTCTTTTGGCTAATCTGTGGCCCTGCTCACCCTGGCATCTGGGCTCTGGTTATATGTAGGCATATACTTATGTGTGTGTTCACATGTGCTTGTGTGTGGTGGCCCAGGCCAGGGCATGCACTCTGAAAACACAGATGGTTGGCCCCTGGAGGCTGGCACAAAGGCCTCCATGCTCCATAGGGCTGGATTGGGGGTCTGGGAAATCCCTATGGGTAGAGACCACAGGTCACTGAGGTCTTAAAGCCTGCCAGGGAGAGTGACCTTGTCCCTTTTTGACCCTCCAGTCCCTTGGTAGTCTAGAATTCTAGACTATAAAATAAGCCTAGGGAGACAGCTGGGATGCAAGGCTGTTCCACCTCTGTGCTCTGAGAAAATAAATGTCAGGCACGAGAGCACCTCGCCATCTCGTGGGAACATGTGGTACTCCTCCCTGTGCCCCTGGTCAGCCAACGGAGGAAAGGGTGGCAACCCTCCTGGACCCCCCACCAGGGCTTGGGCTAGGCCTACCCACAGGAGAGGAACTCCATCCACCAAGGCAGAAGGGACAGCCTAGAACGCCTCACGGCCCCCTGCAAAGGATATACCTAATTCCATACAATGCAACTTGGTTAAGCTTGAATCACCTT
This sequence comes from Capromys pilorides, assembly GCA_004027915.1. Classification (NCBI taxonomy): domain Eukaryota; kingdom Metazoa; phylum Chordata; class Mammalia; order Rodentia; family Capromyidae; genus Capromys; species Capromys pilorides. The sequence goes on along the minus strand of PVKN010000063.1, from coordinate 9,539 downwards.
TGGGGCAGGACTGCAGGAAGAAACCTGTAGTTCATTTGCCTTAAGGAAATGAGGCAAAGGAGGGGCTCACACTGAAGGATCCTAAGGTTCATGAATTCCAGAGGTGCTGTCCAAATGGTACCCAGCCCCTGGATAGGCATAGGCCTGCTCCCACTGCAATGAGAGTTCTTGCAGTTTGGAAAACCCAGGTTATCTGGGCACTGAGGGAACTGGAAGCTGTCTGTGGAGGCTCCACAACCATCAGGATCTTAATGTTAAAAGGTTACAAATGTTTTATCGTTTATGGGGCACTTACTGCTATGCTAGCATTGTGTTGAACATTTACATTGTTATCACAATATTCATGATGTAGGTGTATTTTCATCTCCATCTTTCAGAGGCGGGCAGCGAGGCACAAAGAAGCAACCGGGCCAAGGTCGCCGGCTGCTAAGTGGCTAGTCATTTTTACTTCCATAAGGGTGAGGGCTCTGGCAGGCAAGGTTTCCTCCTCAGGGACCCTGCAGGGCACTGCCAGTTCCAGCCTTCCAGCAAGAGAGTAACTGCTATGTCTCCAGGAGGCACAGCCTCAGTGTGCCCTCTGCTGGGCACAGGAGGATCAGGGTGCTTCTTTCTCTACACAGACAGATGCTACTAGAAACCTGGCATCAACTGTGTTCTCTCTTCCCAAATACAGGCCAGGGGCCAAGCAGCTGACTGCAGACCACCGCTGCTGTGCAAGGTACCCAGCCCAGCTCACATCTGCCTACTGGCAGGAGTGGCTTTCTGCTTGGAGTCCTGCCCATCCCCCCTGAAAGTATGCTGCTCCTCATCACCCCACTGAGGAGCAGGACTGTGACCCAGACAGATAATGTCAAGAGGGGAGCTGGGCTCCAGGAAGACAGCCCAGCTTTCATGTGGGCAAGGAGCAGAATCCAAAAGGATGCCTGGGAAGGGGCGTACCCGTGAGGGCCAGAGGGAGAGCAGGCTGTGCTGAGCCATGAAGGATGACTCCAGAGTGAGGGAAGAATGGCCAAGACCTAGGCCAGCTGGGGCAAAAGCGTGAAGAACAGGTGTCAGCATCTCCAAGGAGAGATGCTGGGTCTCCCAGGACCCAGGCTTGCCACTGAGCGGGCCTGGGTGACAGGAAGGCGAGAGCCTAAAACAATTCCCCAGGAAAAAAGGGGCAGCCCTTTAACTTTGGATCATGGCCTAAAATAGGAGCAGCCTTACACATAAGGAACCTCACGGGCCTCCTAGAAAAAGGAAGAAGCAAGAGTTAATGCACATTTTATTTGTAACCGGCTTTGCTATGCTCAGCAGAGGGAAGGACAGAAGGTTCTGGAGGGAGAAGAGCAGAATGAGGACACTAAGTTCAACAGGGGGTGTCACTGCCCTGAGCAAGGGGTGTCTGTGTGGGTTGGAGCTTGCTGTGTGTTCCCCTACCCCTCTAGGCCACCTGTAAATCTACGTGGGTTCTCCTATTTCACAACCAATCTCTACCCCTTCATCCCCATGGTCTGGCCATAGGCAAGAGACCCAAACTTTTCAGGGTTTCAACTACTTTTATTCTCTCTTTGTAACCCTAAATTTCTATTAAGGAGAGAGAAAAGCAACACCCATATCCTCTTCCCAGCCTCCTACAGAAGCGTCACCATCCAGGCTACACAACCTAGACTCTGGATGGCTGGTGATGCCAGTCACTCCCAACTGGCTGCACACGAAGGCAGGCCAGTAGGCAGGAGTAGGAGGCAGTGCTAGACGGCTGCTATGGCAGGATGTGAGGACGGAAGGCCCAGGAAGCCAAGGACATGGGCTTATTGATCGTAGAAGTCTGCATGAGCTCCAGACTCAAACACATCTGTCTGCAGCAAGCTCAGGAGTTTCTGGGCTGATGCTCTGCAGTCCACCAGCTGTCCCTTTGCCTTCAGCTCTTGCAGGTGTTTCCGTAAGTCTGGGTCGATGGAAGTCTCCCGGGCCAACTGTTGCATGTCTGTGTCCAGGGGACCTAGGGCGTGAAAAATGGAAGACAAGGACAGAAGATCATGCATGGCTCTCCACTATGTGTGGGGGATGGGATCGTCAGGTCTGCCTGGGGTCACATGTCATCATGGCTGGAATGCATGGCTAGGGTAGCCAAAGGCACCAATTTGTCAATACAGAGTTTCAGACTCAAATTCCAAAGGTCACTGAACATGCTCCCTCCTGAGCCACCAGGCTCATGATCTATCCAAGCAGTACTTCCTCTTGGCTTTATAAATTCTATTAAAGTACTCAGGAGGGCTGGCCAAAAAGCTCAGTGAATTAAAGCACCTGCTTATGCAGACACAGGGGCCTGCCATGCCAGCCCTGCCCCCCAGCCATGCTGGTTGAGCCTGTAATACCAGCACTTGGGAGGCTGTAAATAGGAGGATGACTATGAGTCTGAGCTGCATAGTGAGACCTTGTACCAAATACATAAAGACAAAAAAAAAAAAAAGAAAGAAAGAAAAAAAAAAGAAATTAATGAAGTACTCTAACTTTCTATATTCCTCCACTCCCCTTCTCCAGCAAACCAACACTAGGCACCAGGCAGCAGTTAGGATCTCTCTGTCTACCCACCTCAACAACCTGGCTCTTCTTGGAGCCCTACATCTCCTGCTTCAACTCTTTACCTAGGTCTCTGTTAAATTCACTCTGCTGAAAGATCACACCACTCCTCTGCTCAAAACCACTTACAGGTTTCCCAGGATCCTGGAATGTATCCATGCCTGCTCCATGAGCACAGGCACCCTCAAGCCAGATGAGCAGAGCTGTCACACCCCTAAGCTCTCCTCCCTTGAGCTGCATTTCTGAGACATACTTTCCATCTGCTGATATCTAGGCAGCCCACAAGGTTCAATTGGCAGATCGGCTGCTTCCAGTCAAGCTACCCCAGACCTCCCCACCTGAAGGAAGTAACTTTCTTCATGAACATTTTTGGGGGTCTTTTTGAAATAGAGTTTCACTATGAAGTTTAAGCTGGGCTTAAACTCCCATTGATCCTCCTGCCTCCTCCTACATGCTGGGATCACAAGTGCACACATCCACACCTGGCCTCTTTCTGAACTCTTTTTTTTTTTTTTTTCCTGTATTTAGGACAGGGTCTCACTATGAGATTGGACTTGTAGTGATTCTCCTGTTTTCAGCTTTCCAAGCGCTGGGATTACAGGTGCATGCCACATTGCCTAGTCTCAATTGCTGTCTCAGGGCGTCCTGGGGGCGGGACTGGCACGACATTCGGGGATCGAACCCTGTCTGAACTCTTATAAGCACTTTCTCTTCTTCAAATCAGAATCACAGCACCCCAGAATTAGGAGTTAATGGCTTTTATTTAATGGTTTTCAGGGTCAGGAAATCACAGAATCTCAGAGCTGGAAAGAGAATCATCCTGAAACTTCAATCACTGTGCATCCTTGAGCAGAGATCTTTTCAACCTTTCCACACAACATTCTTTTTGAAAATCACAACTTGCTTTTTCTTGTAGTCTAGGAATTGAATCCAAGGCCTTGCACATGCCAGGCAGGCATTCTTTTCCAGTTGCCCCATCCACTGAAATAGGCAGAGTGGCCTGTGGCTTTGTTAAGGCTCTGGGGAACTCCACAAAAATCTCAGCTTCCTCACAATGTCTTAGAGCAGCTTCTGAGATCTAACTCAGCCACATAGCAATCTAGAACCTGCTCTGCTCCCAGCTGTGGTCTCCAGTTGGTCACTGCTATTTGTGTCCTAGGTGGAGCTTTGAGGGAGTGATAAGATGGATGTTGGTGCAAGAGTAACTGTGTGTGTACGTAAGGGGCCCTTGATCGGGAAGCTGGAAGCAAAGTAGGATCCTGGGTCTGTCACATCTGGGCTTTGGGCAGGCCATTCTACCTCTGCCCTCAGGATTACAAAGGGGAACAGACTACCAGATCACCACCTAAGTAATTCCAGCATTCTACCCTGGCTCTGTCACCACCTACTAACAGCAGAAACCACAAGTCTAGCCATTGGCTGGCACAGGCACAATGGCATCTTGGCAGGTGGTCAGAAACCAGACCAGGTATCATAAATCACCACACCGTGTAACTTTCATGAGAATAGAGTCCTTCTCTTATCTATCCCAATAACCCTCAGCACCCACCCACTGTGTTCCAGCCAGGGAGGATTACATCTCTGCAATATGTGTCTGTTCTTCATTCACCTGACATTCACCATGAGTGCCTCAGTGAAGCTTTGCAAGGGAAGCAAGCTGACAAGTTCATATATGATGGGAATACAGTGTGACAACTTCTGTATCAGTTCAAAAGGTTAACCATTAGTCCTTCACTATTAAGAATCATTTTCACATGTACTGCCTCTTTTAAAAGTCCCCCCACCCCTCTGCCCTGTACGACAGCATCTTCTCCATTTCACATGAGAATATAGGGTTTAGGCCTAGAATTCAAACCCTAATCTTCGCCAAATGCCATCTAATATCTCTGATTTTCCTGTTCCACCCTCCAGTCCAGGCAACTCCTTGTCATAAGCTGGTATAATGTCATAAGCTAGTCATGAGTAACTCCACTTTGTAAAGCTGCCTCCACTTTGCTGGAAGTAGGTTAAGAGTAAACTTTGGTTCACTCTGCCCCACCATAAACCATAAAATGTGCTAAGCCTCAACCCCTACCCCAGTTAAAACAAGACTTCCTGCCCCAAAACAAATTATGTCCTTGTCTTTGTTTAGTCCTTCGTTAGTAAGAACTCTGTTCTTACTTTCGTTTAACTGAAACTTTGTACCCGCCTTGTTGTAAGCTGACTCCAGCTAACACTCTCTGTAACAAACTCTGTGATTGCTGCATTGTAAGACCTTGTTCTCTCTATGAACACGATGCTGGTCACCAGTGCTCTCCCTAATTACAGGCATTCCAGGTGCCAAGTGTCCTTCCTGTAACTCAAAATCTAAAATGTTAAGGCACCCAGCCGTGGGCCCCCTTCCCCCACCCACTTCTGATGTTCCTGGATGCGCCAACCACAGCTGTGCTGCAACCTTGACTGTCTGTGCTGGCAGGTTACACATGTAGCTTTGTTTCAGCTTGCTTCAAAGACTCTATGCTCTGTGCCCAAAACACCCTGGCCCAGCCAGGGACACTTGATATCTCCCCCTCCCCACTTTTGCCTGCCCAGAACACCATGGCCCAGTTAAGGACGCTTTATGACACCTTCCCTTTTCCAGCCCCAGCCCTGTGGTTTCTCCCTTTAAATTCTTTGTTTCACCTCAGCAAGATGCTTCATTCACTAACCCACAGGAGAAAGTGGCCGCTGAGCTCAGCTAATAAAGCACTCCAAATTTTCTTTTTGGTTTTGGGTCTTTGTTTTTTCTTCCGTAACGTGCAACACTCTATATTGTCTTTCTGTATCTCCTGTCCTGGCCGGTTTTAGCTTTTTTAGAATCTCTGCTTCCTAAAGAACAAGGTGGTCATGATTCAGTGACAGTATACATTGTGAGTCCTTTCTCAGAGACAGACTGAGCCCCTTGCCCAGCCCCCAGCAAGGAACCAGCCAGTGCTTGGGGAGAGAGGAAAATATTTCCCACCTACCTGGGGCATAGCTCAGCACCCTCACGCTGGGCTCCTCTGCGGCTAGGACCTGGAACATCATGTCACGGGCAGCCTTCCCTGCACAGTACAATGCCCAGCCCTTGAAGGGCTTCAGGGCACAGAGGGATGAGATGTTAACTACTGTTCTGCTGAGGCCAGGACTGTTGTCAAAGGCCTTCAAAACACCGGAACTCAGGCAGAGCGTGGAAGTCAAGTTCAGAGCCCAATAGTTGTTCACTTCAGTGGGGTCACTCAGGTTCACGAAGCCTTTGGAAACATCCCCAAGAGTGCCTGAAAAGCCAGACCAAAGAAATACCTCAGGGCCAGGGCCAGGCGAAGTTTCTCCTTCAGCTGTCTCCCAATTCCTCCAGATACGCCCTTCCCAGACTGACCTAGAGGGAGCAGCTGCCTAGCATCTCCCAAGGCACTTTCCACTTCCCCAACTCTGCAGCCGATTTGCCTGGGGAGCCCACCCCTTAAACTGCATTTCCCACGCGATACCCAGGAATGGGATCAGGAAGCTCTAGAGACCTTTTGGAGAAGCAAGGAAACTTGTCTGGGAACTTCTAGCCCCTACTCGGGCCTCCACCAGGGGGCGCTGTGTGAGGCGGTCCGGAAAGTTCTACAGCCCCTTTAGAAAATTCTGGTCGGGAGAATCTTGCCCGCCTCGGGTGGGCTCGCCTCGCTGGCACCGCGCATTTCTAGCGCACGCCTCGCCTCTGCTTGCCGCTCCCACCTGAACAACTAGGGTTTTGGACTTTGACCCGCCTAGCCCGCCGCTGCCCTGTAGGTCCCGGTCCCCTCCACACACACCACCACCCCGCCCGACGAGGGAGCACGGGCTCCAGTGGAGGGCCCAAGCCTCACCCGCGTTGTTGATGAGCAGTAGTCTCTGCAGGCCCTCGGGCCTGGGCAGCTCGCGCAGGGCCCCAAGCAGCCGCTGCAAGCCCGCGTCGGTGCCCAGGTCAGCGGGAACCCGCAGCACGCGCAATCCAGGCCGTCCAGCGCTCAGCTCGGCCTCCAGCTGTCGCAGCGCGTCGTCACTGCGGGCGCTCAGGAGGAGCACCGAGCCGGGCGACAGCAGCTTCGCCAGGAGCGGGGCCAGTGCGCGGCCAAAGCCGCGGGAGGCACCGGTGAGCACGCACACTGCGCGGCCCAAGTTGCAGTCCTCCATGCCGCCTACATCTGTGGGCGGCGTTAGGACCCAAAGCGGTGCAGGGCGGGGGGCGGAGGCCTAGGTGGGGGCGGTGCAGGGTGGAGGCGGAGCCCGGGGCGGGGCGGGGCGGGGCGGGGCGGGGCGCGAACCCTGGGCCAGACCTCTGCACTGCTAGTGGCGGAGTCGCAGCTTGTGGGATCCCTGCGGGTGCGGAGAGGTAACCAAAAGAAGTGTGAGGCGGGGTTCCACGGGAAAGTCTCACCGAGCTCCAGCCCTGCCTGCTTTTTGGTCCACCGCTCTTTTGCGCAGGATCCACCGCGCTGAGACGCGCCCGAGAGCCAGACCCAACCCTGAACCTCTTCCAGGGCACCCGTGGATTGGAAGGCTTGGATCCCGCCTTCCGGGTGAGGGGAGCTTCCTCTGGGGAGTCTCGGTAGCTCCTCCACGTAATGTAAAGAGTTTTTCTTTTCTTTTTTTTTTTTCTGTGTAACTGTGTGCTCCTCTTTTTCTTACCATCTCACTATCTCTGAATTCTGCGAGGATTTTGCACCTTAAGAATTTAATCGATTCCTTCTGATCCCCAGACCCTAGAAGACAGACTGGAGCAGGCACAGTCCCATCTATGAGTTCATTGGACGTATATTGGACTTGTGCTGTGCTCCAGGCTATGAAGAAAAAAAAGGCAAGGATGAAGGGATGGCTGAGAATCAGACGTTGCCTCTGTTGAACCCAGCTACTTGTAGAAGCCAGAGGGTTTGCCTAGATGAGAGAGAGCTTGGAAAGCTCAACCCTCCGAGCAAGCTGCCTATCTGTCCCCTTCTCCCACCAGTCTTACAGGTAGTAAGTACCTCAGGGGAAATGTAGCCTAGAATTCCCTTAAAAACAGCTCAGTGGTGCCCAAATATTTCTGTACATTGGAGTCACTGAAGATTTTTTTTTTTTAAAAAAAAAGTACTGTGTTCTACAGGCCTGGAATTTGAATTGTAAAGATCTCTAGGTGATTTACCAGCACGGACAAATCTGGGAACCCTGGCAGTAGCAGTGGCGGTAATATGCATGACTTTCTTCAGCACATATGCTCAGTTTTTTGAGTCAGTGGCATATTAGAGACGTAACAGCTGAATTCAAAATATGCATCTTATTTGGATTCTGATTCAACTTAATCAATGTACAAATACTTGAGACAGCTGGGGAGATTTCAAGTTGGATTGGGTATTAAATGATGTCAGTGATTTATTGTTAGTTTTTAGGTATGAAATAGCATACAGTTATATAAGAAAATGATGAAATCTGTTAAGACATTAAATGTCATGATGTCTGGGATTTGCTTTCAAATGTTTTAGTAACATACAGAAAAAAGAATAGGGGTAGATAAAGCTAGGGAAAGCAATAGCTTGATAATCATTGAAGTATTACACTTGGTTCATGGTGTCTCCATTACTTTTCTCTTGTTGCTGGGACAAAATACACGAAACTCAAAATTAAGAAGGAAAGGTTTATTTAGCTCACGGTTTGTGGAGGTTTCAGCCCATACTTGGCTGGCTCCAAGGCACATGGCAGAGGGCAGCAGTCGAAGGCCGTGGAGAACACCGAGAACAAAAAGGGAGGAGCAGCTGCCGCTCCTGCAAGCAAGCCGCTCTCACTTGCTTATATGTCATTTAGGCTAAGTGCCCCAGCGTGGATGTAGCGCTCGCATCCATAATCCCAGCATTGGATCGTGAATTAATCACAAACTCTAGAAGCTGCCCCAGTAACTGCATGAGGCTTGGGGGGGGGGGGGGAACTAGACACAAACCATAACACACGGATATATTAAGATCCATTATATTATTCTCTCTCGTGTATGTTTCAATATCTTTTATATTAGAAAAATATTAAAAATTTAAGGGCTGGTGAGATAGCTCAGGGGACTAAGTGCCTGCATTGGCAAGCACAGGGACCAGAATTCTATCCCAGGCCCACATGCCATGCCAGCCTCGACCCCAGAGCATGCTGAGCCAGGTGATCAAGTCCGGGCATGTGGCACATACGTGTAATGCCTGTGCTGGGGAGGCTTAAAACAGGAGTATCGTATGAGTCCAAGTTGCTTAGTGAGACCCTATACCAAATACATAAAAAAACTTCTAAATGATTTTAAAAATAGAAAATAAGTTTTAAAGCCCTGAAAACTATAAAAAGATAAGAACATTTTTCATTTTAATAGATTCTGCCAAAAAGAACTTTAAAAAAGATTAGAATAATTCTATACTCCAAATTCCAAATTATATAAGCATGTCTATTTCACCATACTAATTTTATTTTCTTAGGCTCTAGTAAGTGTGGGTGTGCTGGTGTGTGTGCACACAATGGGGATCAAGCCCAGGGCCTCAAGCACCCTAGGCAAGTGCTCCCCCACTGAGCTCCTCCATCAGTCCTCGAGTAGACATTTTTATTTTTTATTCTGTGGGCATTTTGCTTGTGTTCCCCACTCTACCCCAGTACTGGGAATTAAACCTAGGGGTTTTGCATCCAGGTACACTGCCAACATTATTTATTTTGTTTATTACTGGCTTTTGTTACATTGCACAGGTGGGCTTGGGGTTGTGATCCTCCTGCCTCCAGCTTACAGAGTGTTGGGACTGCAGACATAGGACACCATGCCTGGCTTCTTTGCCCATTTTTTTTGGGGGGGGGGTTTCTTTGAGGCTATTTATTTATTTTCTCAAGTTTTCTTTGTTTCACTGTATCTCTTATTCAGAAGTTGAAAACCTCACTTTAAGTCTGCCAATGGTTACTTTTTAAAAATTATTTTTAATAAGAGATAACAATATGATAGTTTCAAAACACATTAGTAG